>VDFB02170692.1:0-15827 GCA_007258455.2 Sequoia sempervirens | reverse complement strand
AATATCAATGCATTTAAGAATGAAAAGAACTTTAACAAATTCAACATCCCAACCTTTCTAGGAAATTGTAATATTATTTGTATATGTAGCAAATGGAATGTCTTCTTCGAGATGGTTTGGATTACTCTATGATGTATTTACCATTGCAAGCAAGTTTGTAAGGTTGCTTGGAATTGACTTCAAAGGTGGTTGCCAGAAAGATCTAGAATTTGAAGATCTGGACGACCAATTACCTTGTGTGGGATATTGCCATGAAAATGATTGGACCTTAACACCAACACATGCAGTTGTGATAGCTTCCCAAACCAATGGGGGATAGTGCCTTCCAAATTATTATTTCCCAAATCCAATACTTGCAAAGATCGACATTTTGAAATGGAAGATGAAATAACTCCTCTCAAATGATTTCCAATGAGCTTCAATGTATGATTCTCTTTTAGGATTCCCCATTTTACTAGCATTTTACCTTCCAGTTGATTTTCTACCAAATCCAAAACACTAAGGGAAGAACAATTCCTGGTTAAATGAGGAATCACACTAGTTAGCCTATTATTTGAAAGGTCAAGAATTTGCATATTTGAACTACAAATAGATTCTGGAATGGCTCCACTGAGATTATTCCTTGACAAGGATAAGAACTATGTATTTGGAATTTTAGTAGGACTAGAACCATTAAACTAATTCATCGACAAGTCCAACCTGTAAGTAATAATTTCAGTAGGAATGGTAGCAAGAAGACGAAGAGAACCTTTTAGGTTGTTATTGTGTAAATCTAGATATTCAAAATACGTGGGTAATGTTGGTCTAGATGGCAATGAACTTGTTAATTGATTACAACTAAGGTTCAAATAATCAAGACTGGTTAAGTCCCATATCCAAGATGGAATATTTGTTGGGATACTATTAGTGGATAGGTCCAAATATTCTAAGTCATACTGGGTCACAAGAAATGATGGAATTCTATCTAAATTGCAAGAAGCTAGTCCCAAATTTTGAAGTCCAAACTATGGAATCCATGTTGAATTGATAATGTTTATGCCCACCAATATTGTAATGGAGAAAAATTCATTTTTATGTGATTTTTATAATGTTTTACATTTACTTTAAATAGGTTATCTTTTTATGTATATACTAGTATATGTGTCAATATACTTTTACATGGAATTCCAATACTTTTTTTTTCTAATCTTATTCCATCTCAAGGTTCTAAACATTATCAACAACCTCCACCATTAGTTCGCATGAGTTTTCCATGGTCCATGAAGAATTGATATGATTGCACTTTTGGTTTTAAAAATTTATATTTATCAATTGACATTTTTGTATTATCATTCTAGGAATCCTACATGCTTGCTTAATTTATTTGGTATTAGTTCATCACCATTAAATTAGTCTATTTAGTAGGTTAGCTTAGGAGAACATGACCCTTGCTTAACAAGTCCCTAAATGGTCTCTATAAACACCACCAATTGATTCATGTGCTACTACACAATATTATGCACTAGTGTTAGTAATTCGTAAAAAATACACAAAATCTCCACTCACCATGCATCATGCATATAGTTATAGGAATCATATCACACCAATACATGTAACTCCCTATAACATGCATTCCCTATAGTATATCAAGAACCATGTCACGCCATCAAGTGTAGCTCCTTGCTTCATGTACCATTCTTGTAAGACTTGGAAAAATGGTGCACAACTCATAAGGAAAATCCTAAATCTTGCATCTTTTTTCATTTTTTGTCACTTGTGAAATATTAAGGATCATGTTGCACAAATTTATGGATAACTTTATTTCAATTCTATGCCACATTTATAATTATTTATATTCATGCACACAAGGCACATAGTTTAGATTTTAAAGTAGAGTGTCACACAATATTTATAAACACCACACAAATTTTGGAGTCATTCCATAACAGAAGTCATCTATCATAATATTGAGAAACCATAAGTCTAAGCATCAAAAGATAAATGTTTACACACGAAATCCAAACTATTTCAACTTCTATAATGACCTTTTTCTTCATAAACACAAATAATCTATAAATGTATATCTATAACATAAAAGAATGTAGGCTTATATTCAGATAGAAGAACAATAGGATAGGTAGGAGGAATTACAAACATGTATCTTAATTGAAACTATGGCATACACACACCATATAGATTAATAAAATAGATTATTTTATTTCTTGTATTCTCCTAAATTCAAATATTTGTATTTGCATTTCTTCTACATGCATTCAACATGTCTAGGTCATCATCTAGAGCATTATCTCTTGGACGACCTGGGATCTAGACCATTAATATTAAAATGATTCATCTTGTACATTTCCTATCATGTAAAATTAGTCTATATGAGCCTTGGAGTTAAATAATTAGAAAATTTAGATTAATTTATGAGTCATTTCAAATGAGTTTGAATGATAGAAGAGAAATTTTTTGTCCACACAATAATTAAAGATGAAATTACAAAGCATCTCTACTTGTTTTCATCTTCTTTGGTGATGTTTTGACCTCTTTTCATGCTATCTTGAGTGTTTTTTCTATGTTTTCATTTTTGTTTGGGTTTTATTGCAATTTATATTAGTTTCAAGTATGATTTTATTTCCCATAGTTAGATGTCTAAAACTAACTTGGGGTTCACCTTTCCATTCAACACTCTAGCATGAAAATCAAACTTCCATACACATCTCAAAAAGTAACAACTAGTAGGAAGAGGGTTTAATTTGGGCCCATTTTTGTAATTTTCATTTGGAAGTTCAAGGATCAAAATAGCAATCTTGATTCTAAATTAGGTTCGCATCTTCAAAACATAAGTGACCTATGTCAAGGAATGGATGATACACAAATCAATTTCATATTCTTGGAAATAAAATTCAATGAGAGATCATATCATTCAATGACTAAGTTCTAGAATTATGAAGTAGTAGTTTTAGGACCCAACAAACTAAAGCCACTATGCTCAATATTCGAAACATTATTTTTTTGTTGTAAAGATTTATCGAATGTTTTAAAAGAGGCTTTGTAGTGTGTCTAACACATGTTTTTAAATAAATTATTATTTTACTTGCTACTCTTATTCTTTACACCATATCATTATGGACTAGCTTTTGAAATCTTGTTTTGTTCTTCCTTTAGATTGTGTCATCCCTTATTGTCTTGTGAAATTGCTTTGAGTTTGAATGGATTTCTAAATTATATTGTTACACTCAATATCTTGTTAAACTATGCACCATAAAAGAACTTATTATTTTCATTGTTATTTGTTGGATGTAAAATAGGTTTCACATTCACCTTTAATACCCTATATAATGCATAATACGGTTGCACAATAAAATATATTGCACCACATTCAATATTTATTTCTATTTCATTATTGTGAAATATATGATTTTTTAATACACACAAATACATAGACACTATTTTAAATGGTTTCCTTCATTACTCTATGCACATTTGGTTATATGGGTTGCACCATGATTGATAATGTATGTGAACTTTATTTTCTTTCTTTCTTTTTGGGTAAATTCATAATAATTTTACACAATACTACAAAATTTCACACTTTCAATTTGACTTACTTTCCTACATGCCAAAATCTCCTTATTACTATTGTTTTGGCATATTTTATGCATATTACAAAGTGAAAGTGATGTTTTGCTTACTGTACTTGTTGGTAATCATCAAACATGCTATGTCAAACCTTATAGAGACTAATCTATATTTCATAATTGAATCCTCCTCCCAGGGCTACATAATTCATTAATGATCTATTGGGGAAATTTTTAATGAATTGCATGTGCCATTTGTGTGGTGTGACCCTCTTTAATATGTTGGCTTTACTACATTAACATAGTGTACTACACAAAATGATTGTGCAATATTTTACATTCTATCTCCATGTTATCCTTACAAAGATATTGTATAATATTTTTAAATAATCAATAATTAATGAGTATTTATAATATTAAGCTACCTCCATTCCTTAGAGCCCATAATGCTATATTGGATAGCTAATATCCAATGAAACACTCCTATTCAAAACCTTACTAGCACATTTAGAACCATACACAGGTTGCATATTCAAGATTTCCATGGAGAATATATGAGCCTCCATTGTTTAATTTTAAAATATTACCTAAAAACTAAGGTCTTTACCTCCTCATGTTGAGTATGAAAAAACCCTTATAATAATTATATATAAAATATTTAAATGTTTAATCCATCTTCCCCTTAATCAAAACAAGAGTTTTAAATTGGTGTACAAAAATAAATATGAATGTTACTCTAATAAAATACAAGATGATATATTTTATGTTCCTATTTAATTGTGTGGTTACAAAATTGATCACTATAAGTGAAGCTTTGACCTAAATCTATTGAAACAACATACATGCTTATGACCTATAACAACCTATTCTTTACTATCTAGTGTAGTGTCAAAAAATGTCGTCCATGACATTTTCACACTTGTTTGGATCCTCCTTGGTAATTTGAGCTTAATTTTGCCTTGATTTAGTGTTGTAATGTGTTTAACACACTCAAATTAGGTATTGGGACCTTTTGAACCAAATGGATCTAGTTGTGCCTTATTTAAGGTGTTATAAAGTGTTGTACCACACTTTCACACTTTTCTAGGGTTTTCATTATTAATTGGGCTTCTTTATGTCTTATTTGGCCTTATTTTGCATCCACAAGCCTTAATTAATGTATCTTTCCAAGGATAAACCCAATATAAGCCAACATCCAATTGTAATCCATGTCTTCTTAGATTTTGTGGCCCATATTTAATGATCTGGGACTCATACGCCACCTTGGGCATATGGGTCCCACCTAAGTTTTGGGGTCTCGATCTTGATTTCACATGAATCTAAATTTTTCTTGAAAAATGTGTCCCATATTCTAGCCTAATGGGACTCATACACCACTTCTAGTGTATGAGTCCTATGTGGCCCAAAATTAAATTTAATTCAAATTCTTGGTGGGATTTTATCCTCCTAGATCTGATGTCGGCTTGTACTATTGTAATTTTGGGAAATTTGGCATAAAAAGTATAAATACAAGGTTATTTCACTCATTTTTCACCTAGAAACTTGTATTCATACATTATAGAAAATTTGAGAATTCAAATGTTTAAAAGAGCATTCAAGTGTTTACAAGAGCATTCAAGAGTGTTTGTCAAGCATTTTGGAGCCTTATTCGAGTATCAAGCATCATACCAAAGTCATCATGCATCATGTTTGTTGTTGAGCTAACATTTGTGATGTATGGTTTTATGATTCAAGAAAGCATTCAATTCAAGATCTATCACATTCAAGCAAGAGTCAAGATCTACATCCATTGGAGCCATTTCATACATGTTTGTAGCCTTTATTGCTAGGGTTTAGTGAGTTGTAACATTGCATGTTGTTCATTCATAATTCCTTCATTTCATTATAAGGTTTGATTACCAAAATGGGGTTTGACCAAGGCAAACCCCTTTCCACTAACAAAACAACATTTTTTCCTCTCTTTAGTGTGTGATTTACAGATCTAGGTTAAAGACCCTCTAAGTAGCAAGATTGGAAAGAAGTTGTCAAGTTGCAAAGTCATCCAATTTGTCATCTTACTTACAAGATAATTGGAGAACATATACAGAGCAGAAATTTCACATTCAGATCCAAAAACCAAGTCAAGAAGGAAAAGTAGGGATTGAAGAGTATATTCAGGTACTGATTTTCTAGAAAATCCAAATTGTATTGATACACCACTTTTGGTGTATGAGTCCTAGTACAATCAGATTTGTATATTTTAGGAGTTCCAGACGTATATCTGCTAGATTTTTGCTCCTACCCAAAAAAACCTAACCTGGGACTAAATTGCCGTATGAGTCCCAGTCTGCATTAATTTCAGTATTTCCAAGCATTCCATGACTCCATTCAAGCTTCTACAGGTTTCTAGGTGCACATCTTTGGTTTCTCAGCTTTCTCTTTTGTTTTGCATACATTTCTAGGTCATTTAGTGAGGTTTTGCATTGCACACTAGGTTTAAACATTAGGTCTTGCATTTCATTAGTCTTTCCAAGCCTTATCTTGGTGGTGAACCCCTCTTTAATATAATCATACCCTAGGACAACCCTATTGCAAGATCTATTCCCCTTGTTTTATCCTTGGATTGAGATCTCTTGGGTTTCCTTAAATGAGAAGTTAGAAGATTGTTGTTCTATGTCCTAAACCATAAGCAACAACCATTTTCTTCTTTTCATCTAGAATGATGGTATTTATAGAGATAGTGGGTGTTTATTATTTAGGGTTTATTTTAAATTAGGTTTAGAACTCCATCCACATAATTGAGCTATGCCAAGAAATGGATGATACACAAATCAATTCCACATTCTTGAAATTCAAACTAAATTAAATTCAATGAGAGATCATATCATTTATCAACTTTTTCTTCTATAGCATATCAGTTGTACATTAATTAAAACACTTAAAATAAATCAATAAAAGAAATCCAAAATATAAAAAATATATTTTAAAAAAAAAAATTAATAAAATACACCTCCTTTAAAAATATAAAGATTGTAACCCAATTTTATAAACATGTTTCCTTATAATTAAAAAAAATAAAGGGAAAATCACACTTAATAATTATCTTTGAAGTGAAATCAAAGGGATAATTATTTTTTGAAGTAGACATGGATAGGAAAAATAATTTTAATAAAAGAAACAAAATCCTTATACTTAAAGTAATGGGCAACAAAACAATTAGATAGTAAATGGGATAACTACCCTCTTCCTAGGTAACTGTGTCTCTCAAAGCCCCTCTTCTTTTGTCTATGATAATTTTGTGATTTGAATTATTAATCATTGGCAGGTCGCTTTACTCTAACATAGTTTTTCAGGTTCCTTTTTTTGTGTTCATGGCTCAAAGACTTGACAAAGACAAATGTGTTGGTCATGGCGCAGCTTCAACAAATTCAATATCAAGTGAATCAGCTTCAAAACAACTCTTATTTGAACCTTTGCAAAGTGTTTTAGCTCAAGTATTAGTGTCATGTTATAGGTTCATGTGTTGTATTGGTGACGCTATGTAATCTGTTGTATAAATGTTACTCAGTTCTTGTAATCTTGTCCATGAAAAAAACATTAAATAATTAATTACCTAGAAGTCAGGTTGCTCTAAAGAAACTCTATTAATTGTTTTTTTGTTGTGGCCAACAATAATAGCCTATCTTCTTAGGTTGGTACTAACTTGAAGCTTTGATAATCCAATCAAGTTTAGATTTGACATGACTCCAAAAGCTAAGTAGAAAACATTCTGAATACGCACTGAATAGTCTCTAGTTTAAATGCTTAAATCAATTTTATGTTGTATTCAACAAGGAAATGCAATCTTTTTCCTGGAAATGGTAGGAATTCACCACGACATCAGTTATTATAATGTGAGAACTTTGATTGCTAATTTTTGTTCATAACCTATTTTTTCTTTTCTTTTCAATAATTATTAAGTTGTTCTCTAACTTAATCGATGAATTGTTCTTATGTATATTGTCCTATAAAATTGATAAAACTACAAATATTGATAAAATAAGAAAGGAGTAACAATTAATCCATGTAATTATAATAAGTTTATAAATTGATTTTTTCATATAAATTATGTGTTGATAATCTTGATTAAAAAAATTAGATATATATTTATTAAAATATATTTAGTATTGGTTAGTTGAATATATTAAATTATTTTTATTTGTAACAATACAATGATTTAATTATCTATATTTATGTATTTATCAATTATTACTAAGAGATGTTAGTTACATTCCTTTAAAGTATCGACTCACACTTTGTGTCATTGTTTCAATAATGTTTTTCATTGAGCTTATGTACATTTATCTTGAAATTTTTATTTTGTAGAGATTTTGATATTTTTTATGGATAATATTTTAGTTTTTTTATTGGTTGACAAGTGCAAATAAATCAAGAAAAATGAAGAGAAGGCAAATAAAATTGAGTTTTCCACAATTTGAATAAATTTTGGCATCGTTAGTTGTTAGTGACACATACAATAAAAATAAAGATGAAATATTTGAAGACGTTCCTTTGAACTAATTATAACTGCATTTGAAGATTGATTAAAAAGGGTATATATATCACAATGTATAGAATATTTAAAATTTAATATGCTGATGAGATTGAATTTCAATTTGGTTCTTAAAATTTAGAATTTGTGGTCTAGGTTCTTTTTCTCTTGGAAAAATATGTTTTTGCATTCATAGTAGAGGTTGGAAACATAAAAGACATGTTATCATTTATTACATTGCATAGATTATTAAGTTAATAAAACTAAATATATGTGATGAAATTTTTTATACATAGGTTAAGTTATCGTGCATGTAACATATTTGAAACATGTCAAAACACTTCAAAATGAGATTCATTTTGTTGACTATTAATCTCGCGCAACATGATATATAAGTAAATCCACCTAATTATTTCTATTAGTGTATCTCTTTGTGCCATTTTATGTGCACGTGGGTCACATCACAAGTGGAGACTAAATATAGATGAGCATGAAAAAATAGTATGTGTTATTGAAGAGCAAGTTGAACTAATCAATGTGATATGAAAATTTTCCAAATAAGAACTTTGATTTTATTCCAAGTATGATCTCTAAACTATGATATAATATTGCCTTACGTCTACTATGTTTCTTGGGTCTACTAGAAGTTCATGTTTAGAATAGGTGTCTTAGACCTCTACTAGAAGAAGGAATGCAATAGTTGTCTTAGGTGTCTCATAGGTATTATAGGTCTATTGACTTATGTTGGGTGTGCAAATTGTTGATTTAACATATTTGTTTATAATATGTGATTGTTTTTTCATGCGGTTAATTAATTAAAAATGATTATTTGATAATATTTTTTCCTTGAAATCCTACTAAAGTATGTGTGGTAATATTATGATGTGCAATAAGAATATGCATTAGGGAAGAAGAACTATGTCCTAGTGCTAAAGTCTCCTAAAATAATACAATTGTGTAAGCAATTAACTAATAAGCTAAATTAAGATAGATAATTGTATCTAATAATAATATCTCTAACTATTATAAACTTGGTGATGCCAATTAGGTGAATCAAAGGTTATTTTCAATGAATCAAACTTACCTAGCAATTGACCTAGTTGAAAAAAAGTATTTATTAGTCTAGATGTCAGCTCTTATGCTAAAATTAAAGACCCCTATGAGAAATCCATGGCATTATTAGATGCATATCAGAATGGAACTTTCTTTGAGAAAGTTAAAGAAGCTAAAGAAAAGGCTAAGATTGTCAAGGAGCATCATGATGCAAAACTAAGGAGTTGTCCAGGTTAGTCATCTGCTCATGGCACTCAAGGACAACCATTGAAGATAGATGAAGAACCAGTAGTTAATCCTCTAATTGCATATTCTAATACAAAACAAGTTGGTGGAGATGAAATGCAAGAGCAATCATCAAAACATATTCCCACTGAGTAGGAGATGGAACAAAGGTTCCTTTCCCCTATAATAAATGGTTCTTTTGATCCTTTTATTCATGATTGTAGAATGGTGCAATGGGAATATGATGAGGAAGATGAATATGACATGAGAGTAAAAGTATGTAAAGATTCAATGATTGATGATTCTTTTATTCAAACCAAATAATTTAAAGAATTTATCATTCAAATCAAAAGCCAAGATATCAAACAAAGGATTCAAAATGTTAACAAATAGGTGGACCCCTCAAATTGCAAGAGGAGGTTGAGAAAAAGGAAAAGGAGAAGATAATGAATGAGATTGCTGCAATTACTCATGTGGAAGGTGGGAAGTTGGTAAAATATAGTGGAATTCTATTGTTACCTGGATGGGACCTCACATCAGCAATCACCCTAGATGCCTATTACCAATTTTTCACCACAACTCGATTGGTGGAGCTGGTTGAACATCGTTATATCTTAAGGTGAAATTACAGTTAATTTTGCATTGTGCTTAAGTGTTATTTGCACCATGTTCATTATTCGTTAAGTGACAGTTGAGCATTAAAAAGAGAGAACTGAGTTTCAAAGGTGCTATTCGATGTTTTACAATTAAATGAAGTATAGAATTGAGCATATAAACAATAGAGCATTTTAAATGATTTCGTTCATTTCATAAAGTGATTCATATTTACATAGTTTCATTTGATTGCAAGAATCCAAATGATATTACAACATTGCATTGAAATGCATTTTCTTTTCGAAATAAAAAGCATAAAATGAAATCAAATATCCACACAAGTCATGGATGTGACTATCACAATGCATCATTAATAGCACACCACACTATGGAGGATGTGAGAGAAGAAATCACATAAGTAACAAAATAATCATCATTGCCTGATTGGCCGATGGTCGACGTTAAAGTGGTGCACCTTTGTCTTCTTGAGCTTCGTTGACCTGTGGGAAGGAAAAGAGGGATGTCAGAGGCTCCAATTATGAAGACACCTAGATGAATCACCAACAATAATGCAATCTGTTGCTAATCATGCACTGAAACAATCAAGAAAAGTACATAAGAAATGAGTTGAAGGAGAAACATCAACATGATCATCATATCCTATTTTTTATGCTAACATTGTTTATTTCTTTGTGTAGGTATAGGTAAAATAACGAAGCTAATCATTATTTGAAGACCAAGCATGTGGAGGAAAATGGGCTCCCACAAGGGTAGAGCTCAGCATGCTACCCTTATTCATTACATGTGGGTTGATAAAGAGATAGTGATTACATCATCATATTCATCAAAAGGGGTGATATACAAGTGAAAGAGTTAAACAGAATTATCTATCAAGCTATTAAACTAATTGTGCATTCATAACAATCAAGTGAATGCTTTCTGAAAGCTACAGGTGAACAATGAGTTTAATCCGCTCAATCATCTAACTGAGTACAATTATATCAAACATTGTTGTATGGTTCACGTTCTTTTACAATCAGTGTTATTTTTCCATCATGATCATTTGTCATGCAAGGTTCAGTTCATCAATGTTCTTTCTCACAACCAAGGATAGTGAACAGGAATACATTATGCCTTAATGAAGAATTTTGTTTCAACTTTCATCCCAGAGGAGAGTAATGTCATGGAATAGTTTATTAAATGGAGCATAAAAATGCATGAAGAGTGCCAGGTTGAAGCCCAAGAGTATGAAAGACAGACAAAGCACTCAAATAATAAATGAACAGTCAGTTCTAGGTTGACTGATAATACAGATACAACATTAAGAATTACAATGTGAAATGATTGTTCCAGAATGACAAGGAAATGACAAACATGACAGAGAGGTATTTTTGAACTGTTAGTCACACTAGCTAAAATAATCAAGTAAGATGCAGTCCTCAGAATTACAATGTTTCAATTTAAAATCTTTGCATAAGTCTAGGAACAGAAAGCAAGTGTTTGTTGTAGATTAAACATGTGAGCTTTCATCGAATACAACACTGTGCAGGGAGATACAGCTGGTAAGTTCATTTCAGAATAATCAAATGGATCACGAAGCATAGGAAAGTGAAAAAAGTGCTTCTGAAAGTCCAGTACTTTAGGTAAAAGAGAGGACACAGTCCATACAACTACAATATTTTAACTAAATCTTTGCATAGAGTAAAGCAGAGTATACATTGTATATGTGATCTACAAATTCAACCAAGAGGGTTTTGTTTGTGAGGAGGAAGATAGTTATATCAGCTAGCCAAGAGCATGAAGGTTTCAACAAATTTATGTAGGTTTCTTATGCTCAGAATTCTTTATAATATTGAAAGCCTATGACAAGTTTTTTCTCGAGGAAAACAGCATAAAGTCGACATTTAAATAATGCAAATAGTAGATACATTTCCAGCATTCATGAACCTATGGTTCTTTTTCTTCACAAAGAGATGAATACAGGAGTATGGGAGTAACTCTACGAGATCTAAGCAAAGTGTAGATATAAGAAGGCTTTAAACGAACTTTCAGTTTTATCATATGGTTGTATACTTGTGTAATGAAATGACACAAATTTCTCTAAGCTCCTAGAAGCCTGTATGGTGGAAATTAAAGAATTTGGATGCTAAAAGAAGCTCAGATTTTACACAATTATAGAAATGTGCAGACCATTCATATCACAAATGAGTTACATAGTGGGGATTTCACATAAAATGCAGAAATAAGAGATGGGTCAAGCCCAGCTTTTAGTAACGAATGCCATGTCTAAGTTTTGCAACTATAAGTGCAAAAGGAGAAAAAAATCATGAATCGAAACTGGCATACAAAAAGGAATGCATTTTCTTCACAGACAACAAATATCCACGTTGGGGTTTCAAGTAAGTGTACATATTTTCACCATTTCCAGATAACCCATATGAGGTTTTTATATGAAACAAAAGAGTACAGAGGTGAATCATAATGATTGAGTTTTCTTCAGAATAACAGATATCAATGTCTAGTTTTGTTTCAGCAAATAAAAAATGAGAATTTCCTTTGGTGGGTCAAGCTTCAGGATAAGAAATATCAGTTTTCATTTAATTCTCATGATACCCATATACGGGTTTGTCCTCAACAATGCAAAAAATGTGAGATTCTTGTTTTGGATCGAGCCCAAAAGCTTTAGAAAAATGCTTTCCCTAAGATACACATGGTGCGGTCTGTGTAATGGCTAGAAAGTAACAAATAAAGGTTCATTATCTACAAAGAAATGAAGCTTTTACAAGCTTTCTGAGGAGAAATATAAATAAGAAAGAAATATGTGGCAGTGAAGTAACTCACCATTTCTTGCTCGAAGGAGAACACATTGGTCGCGACCAGAACATTTACAAAAGGCTCCAAGCTTGAAGGTTTTCACCATGGCGTACAGAGGTAAATACAAATAACCCTAAGCCCACGATTCAAGCTCTCTTGAAGTGAGCACAAAGAGTATAAAAATACATTAGAGGTTGTCTTAGCCACAGCCACAAGAGCAGAAAGTTCAAAAGTGAAGCCACAAAAGCTACAGACCAAGAAGCTGACCTTGTGTAGAGAGAGGAAGACAAAATCTGCGAGCAAGCTCTCTCATAGAGCTTTCAAATAAAAGACCCGAGCTCATACAGATCAACCAAGAAGAACATAGTCACAGGAAATGTAAGGAAAAGTTAGAGATAAACATGAATAGGTCGCGGCCTTAATGCCCTTTCTTGCTCTTTGAATGGAGTAAAGAACTACAATAACAAACAAGTCGAGCTTACCCATTGAAGAACTTGAATATTTGAAGGCAAGAGTGAAGTTTCTCTACCGCACACGAGCTCAAGCTGAGTTCAATCATGGTGGCATGCTCTCTCAGGCAAAGCTCATTTTTTCCAAGTGATCATTGCAAACTGAAATCATTTTTAGGGTTTGACATCTTTTTCTCATGCCCTAATTCGAGCCAACCTTATGATTATCTAGAACATCCACAATGGTCAATAGCACATGGGAAATTTGAATTAGGGTTATTTGTTGCATTGTGATTTATTGAAATCTGAAGCTAATGTTTGGTGGCCGAATTTCATATGCCTAAATCAAGCTCTGAGGGGTGATGGAGTTATTTTCCTAGGGCTTAGGGTTATTTGTTATTGAATGGAGGTGGTGGACTTAAGGAAATTTTTGATTGATAATGCCTTTGCCTTGGTGAAGAATGAAGGATGTCTATACATAAGGTATTTGTTTTTAATTGATTTTGAAGGAAGTCAATTAAAGTTTGAATGGTAAATATCTTATGACCTAAGTTAATATCACTCATGACTTAGGATTTTGTTTTAAAATTGATTTTAGAGAAATCAATTAGAGATGATAAGAGAAAGTGATATGCATTGATATTTTTATGTTTTTTTTGAAGAAAATCAAAGCATTGTATTGATGAGTTAAGCATGTAATTCTTTTTGCAAAAGATTTTGTAATCTTTAGTTGCAAAAATAGACAAATTGTAAAATTTGCAGTGATGTAAAGAATAATCGTAAAGCAATCTCTTATAAATTGTTTTATGATTTCTTGCTATTTTTATCAGATTGATATTGAATTTTTCCTCTTGGTCGAGTTTGAGCTTTATCTTGGAGAGATAAGATGTTTTTCTGGCTTTTAAAGTAGATTCAACCTATTTTAGAGGCTTACAGCTTGGATCATAAAAAGTAAAGCAGGCTTTTTTTTTGCTTTTATGCAGCTGAGATAGTTTGAACTTTTTTCCTAAGATTCTTTCTTTGTGAGCCCTTGACCAGTTTCTGGGTGATATCTGAAGAGACTTATCTTTTAGTTCTTCTTAGTTCAAATTTCAGTTTCTTGCTCTTAACAATTTGGAGATTTTAAACTTTTGTACTCATTTTTGAGAGTTTCACTCCTTGATCTAATTAAAAACAACATTCCTATCTCCAATTTATGTTTCAACTTGCAGTTTTAGTATGATATTGATGTTGTGATTCTATTTATAGATCCTCTTTATGTCCTAAGTATTGCAAATCATCGATGCAGAAAGTTCATTGTTGTAGGTTGCATGCTGTGTTTACTTCTGAACCTTCATGCAAATCAATTTTGCACTATTGTTCATGAGGGATTGTGAATTTGTTGCTATTTTTCTGAAGATTCCTTGTGAGAGAAATATCAAACTGTTTTGTGAGAGAAGTTATCAAAGTCATTGTTAAGTTTTGTGGATCATTTTAAGTCATAGGTTTACATTCAAGTTATCTTTCTATCCCTTTCCTCAGAAATATTTAGAATAGGACCAGTTATTCGGAGAACCAACTCACTCTAGAGATTCCTTCTTCGTTTAGATCACCCACATCTGAAGAAGGTTTCCATGTTTTAGTAGATTGTTGAATCTTGCATTCAGTAGGGTGCAAATCTAATTGACAACAATGACATAAGGAATGATCTAGGGGTTTGTATTTCTTAGGAGCATTATGACAACAAAGTGTTTGACTATGGTTTCAGTCCCAAGTTACATACTTTAGTGATTTGGTCAATGACACCAAATGTGGGAAAACTGGAAGTCATAAAAACAATTGAGGAAATAATAAGTGTTGTCATGATTAAAAGAGATATTAAGATCACTCCAACATAGGATGTCAATTTCACAATGTGTGCATCTATGTTGAGTGTAGATACTACTCAGATATCTCAAGAGAGATATGATAAATTATTGGACAAGTTCAATAGAATCATAGATGAATATAATAAGGTGAAGGTCACTAGTTCCAAGGTGAATCTAGTACAAATGACTCTACCATATCCAACCTCTACTTTTGATTTTTAAACATAGGATAGAGAAACCTTATCTTTGAAGATTAAGAATTGGAAGGAAGAGTTGCAGATATAAAAGGAAAATGTAGATAAATCCAAAACATAGACTTCAAAGTTTGTTGTAGATATAATGGAGGATGTTTTGGGACATAGGGTTCCTCGGCTTGTGCACAGGTTAGATAATGTTTGGAATGTGTATAAAAGTATTCATGAAGCCTAGCAAAGGTACACTCAAGTCCAAGATTCTTTCCAAAATGTTTGGAGCAAATGGAGTACAAGGGTTGGTGCTCTTAAGGAAATGGTGTCAAACATGAAGGATGGTCCTAATGCTCCCACACATATTCTAGAATTGATAAAAGTAATTAATCTATTGGGAGAAATTTCAGCTTTCCATGGCAAGTTAGGTGTGCAACTCTAGGTAAGTAAGATCCCACAATCGTGGTTTACACTTTTTGGCCTAACTGGACACTGATATTTTTTTTTTTAACACAATCTCCACATTCGGGAACCTATAGCGATTGAACCGTAAGGAATTTGAAGATGATGTAAACTAGAGTCTTGTC
>VDFB02170689.1:0-25307 GCA_007258455.2 Sequoia sempervirens | reverse complement strand
CAACCAGATGAGATAAGATGTCAAAAAGATAAAAAAGATTTCATTTCCTGTTTTAAAGGAAATAAATCTTGAAAAAGACGAGAAGGATAATCGATGAATTATCTAATTAAATAAATTAATTAGATGCACATGAGTTCAGTTTTGGAAAGAAAGCGAGAAGATCTTTTTAGGATTTTATTAATTAAATAAATTTTGGATTTATTTAATTAACGTTGAATTTATGATTTCATTAATTAAATAATATAAATTATTTAATTAACATTAGAGGAATGGATAGATTATGAATTAATTAATTAAATAATATAAATTATTTAATTAACATTAGAGAAATGGATGGATTATGAATTAATTAATTAAATAATATAAATTATTTAATTAACATTAGAGAAATGGATGGATTATGAATTAATTAATTAAACAAACAAGATTTTATTTAACAAATAGATGATGACATAGGTACCTAGGCACATGCTACAAGATGCCTAAATGATGTAATGCCACCATAGGTGTCAGTAAGATGATCACTTTTTGATGTCTGTACAATTTGTTATTAGAAAGTGTGAGTTTAAGTTTTATCAGAGTTTATTATAGGTTGTGAAGAAGGATTGTTGAAGGCAAAAGAAGCATATCAATTAAGGATTGATACAATATTATTGTAATCTTGTTCTAAGGTTAAATAATACAAGCACTATTGATTCTGGTGGCGGAGTTTTTTCCTGAAAGGGTTTCTCCACATATATGTTGTGTCACTTATATCTTGTTGTCTCATTCTTCTACAACATTCTATTTCTTTCTCTAATTAGTAAAATTGATATAAATAGATAACCATACACAAAGAATTGTTAACAACAAACACTTAATTAGATGTACAATCTCATAGTTTTACAAGTTTTAAGCTACATAATTACCTCCATTTTTCAACATTGTGGGGAACCTCAATGAGGAGGTGATGTTCCACTTACAAATTCATTATTCAAACATGTTTGAGGAGGTTATGGCCAAATTAATTTCCATAAAAAAACCCTCATTTCCAAAGGGCTTATAAAAATATTTAAGGAGAATACTAATTATTATTCTCACAATAATTCCAATGACAAGAGAAAATTTTGGTCACGAAACAAAAGTGTGACAAATGATGGCATTGTAGATGTTAAGGTCATAAATAAACCTCATCTTGTGTTCAGTTTGAAAGGACCCACAATGATGAACAATAATAAACCTTCACATAAGTAGGATCCAACCACTAACGTGGTTTAGAACAACATGTTACGTGGTCTTCCAAGGGAAAAATACACGCCCTTAAGGGAACCAATTGAAGCAATTTTGAAGAAACTACTACAAAATAATGTTATCCAACTACTTGAAATCAAACGTTATGAGCCAAGACCATTCAAACCAACCTAGTGTAATGACAATGATTTTTATGAATACTACAAAACCAAAGGACATAAAACATTTGCCTACTTTAAACTAAAGAGCATCATTCAAGATCACATAGATCAAGGTGATATTCAAATTGATGACCAACCCGGAACCACTAAATTCAATCATATGATCTTTAAGGATCCTTTGCAAACCCATGGGTCGGGAAAACCCTCCAGTTCTAGAAAATATGGTAAAGATGCAACAAATTATACCAGTGTTGCTTATGAGTACATGATAAACAATATCTGATCATCAAATCACAACATATCCACTGTCATTATCAAAAATTAAAAAATTCCTGAGTTTGTAGTTACAACTAGGTGATCAAAGGTGACACTACAAGGATCCCCTTCTAATCCACAACCGACACATGGGTATAACTTACTCAATCATCTAGGAAAAACCTCAATTCAAATCTCAATTCTCGAGTTGTTATGCACCTCTCCTAAGCATAAGGCTATTCTATATAAAGCATTGTAGGATTCATCCATTCCCACAGACCTAAATGTGAATTAGTTTCAGGCCATGGTATGGTTCTTAGCTACCACCCATCATATAACATTCATTGAGCATGATTGTACTTCACAGAAACTAAATCACAATGAACCTTTGCACCTCAAAGTATATGTTAATAAACACAAAAGTAGATGAGTCTTGATAGATGGTGGAGTTGGGCTGAACATATGCACTTTAAAACTGGTGATTACCGTGGTTCGTTCTTTGAGGCTTGTATAGACAAGTCGAAGAGGATTGTGATATGGAATGCTCTTCAAAGGGCATCATCATTCTCCCAATTAGAGTGGTTCTTGCTATACAAGACACAATGTGTCAAGTTTTGGATATGGACTTTCCCTATAACCTTTTGCTCAGACACCCATGGATTCATGCCATGAAGTTTGTCCCTTCAACGTATCATCAATGTTTGGAGTTTCCTTACAATGGTGCAAAGATTACTATTTTTCGGTAATCTTGACCCATTCTGATATTGTAGTAACTTGAGAGGTACTCATGAGCATCAAGTACCTAGCCATAGGGAAGGATCACCTACTCCCTCCTCATCACACTATATTGACCTTGCTTCTTTATCATCAAAAGCTTCATCTTTACCTAAGACTTTCCCTAAAATCAAGGTCCAATGGAGTTCGAGAGTATAATATTGAAAGTCTATTTTGCATGGGGAAGCTACTGTTTGCACCTAAAAATTATAGCAAACTACATCATATCAAGAAGGATCCCAAGGTAACAATTTAGTATCACCCACCTACAACCTTCACCAAGTGGGGTGAGCTAGGGAAAGAATGTATCAAGGAATACCTCTCTAAATGGATATATAGAGATGAAGAGGATGAGATACATGCTAACTTACCTGTGCATAAATATGGTAAAGGATTCAACATAATAAAACAAAAAGGCTACAACAGTCACAGTGGCCTTGGAATGTAGAAACAAGGTATGATTGGACCTATACTAATGAGAAAACAACCAGAAAATAAAGGATTGGAATATCAACCACTAAAATTGAAGACTCCTAGTACTAAATTTTCCTTGAAGAAAGTCGTTAACGTTTCAGAAATTATTGAGACTTCTAGGAAAGGTACCAAACCCACATCCCCTATCAATCAAACTACTAAAGGCCAAGCCTAGATAGATACCTTTTGGTACCTTGATGATTCCTCTATCTATACCATTTTTGTTTCATCTTTAAGCTTTAATAATAATGATGATAACATGCCCTTAGTCCACCCTCAATTAATCGATTGGGACCAACAAGGTCCATCGAGCTTGGACATATTTGAAAATGATGAAGCAATCGTTGAGTTCATGGGACTTAGAGAAGGTATACTAAGTTGGGATCACAAAGCTAGATTCACCATTGACCTCAACACTATTGTATAGTACAAGGAGTCGGTCCCACCTTCTAGCCATAAAATTGAAAAAATAAAGAAAAACAAATCTGTAGGTGAAAATCGAAAGGCACCTATAGACATAGAAAAATTCAAGAAAAAGGATGTACTCGAGGGTGAAAACCTCTTTGAGGCACCTAAGGATGGAAGGTTGGACCTGCTACCCACAAATCAAGAGAAATCCCCAATGTTGGTCGAAAAGTTAGAATAGATCAACATTAGCACACCGGAGAATCCAAAAAACATACACTTTGCAGTGTCCCTAACAAATGCAGAGAGGTCGAATTTCATCAATTTTTTCTCTAAAGGGAAAATCAACTTTGCATGGTCCTATGTGGACATGCTTGGCTAGAACCTGAACTAGTCCTCCATCACTTACCTCTTCTTCCTAATGCTAAAACCTTTCAAGAAAAAGTTGAGGAAGATAAACCCACAAATTTCCTTATTAGTCAAAGCGGAGCTAAATAAATTGTTGGATGTTGGGTTCATAAAACCCATCGAGTATGCAAAATGGATCTCAAATCTGGTACCATTCGCCAAGCTAACTAGGGGCATATGCATCTACTCTGACTTCAAGGATCTAAATAAGGCTTGTCTGAAGGATGATTTCCCTTTACCCAACATAGACATGATTATGGATCTTCCAGTGAGATACAAAATGCTATCACTAATGGATGGTTTCTCTGACTACAATCAAATCAAAATCGTAGTTGAAGATCAACAAAATACAACCTTTACCTGCCCATGGGGTACCTACTATTGGAATGTCATACCCTTTAGCCTTAAAAATGTTGGAGATCCTTATCAAAGGGAAATTACTACAACCTTCCATGATATGATACAAAAACTGATGGAGGACTATGTTGATGACCTACTAGAAAAATCCCTCACAAGGGATGGTCACCTAGTAGTACTTGATAAAATCTTTACAAGGTTGGAATAATATAAGGGTCAATTGAACCTGAAAAAATGTGTCTTTAGAGTAACGTCCGGGAAGCTCCTCAAATACATTATTTCACATAGAGGCATAGAGACTGATCTTGTAAAGGTGAAAGCCATCATAGACATGTCACCACCTTCCAATCTAACACAACTCAGAAGTCTATAGGGTAAACTACAATCAATCTGTAGGTTTATAACGTAACTAGAAAACAAGTGCCACATGTTTCAATATCTCCTTTGCAAGGATGTTCCATTTAAATGGACTAATTATTGTCAACAAGCTTTTCAACAAATCAAATACCACCTACTATCACCATCGGTGTTGATGCCACCCATTGATGGGAAATCACTCATCTTGTATGTATCAACCACATCATCTGCACTAGGAGCTTTTTTGGCAAAAAATGATGAAGATGGAAAATAAAGAGAAATTTATTATATTAGTTATACCCTTGTGGGATACGAACTCAACTATCCTCCCATCGAGCAAGCATGTCTTGTTGTCATATTTATAATGCAAAAACTATGGCATTACATGTTAAATATGTAGACTAAGCTAATTGCCAAGATAGATCTTATGAAGTATTTACTCAGTAAAGCAACACTATCAGGCAGATTAGTAAAATGGGTAATGTTCCTTAGTGAATTTGACATAGAGTATGTGGAACGAAAAGAAATCAAGGGACAAGTCATTGTCGATTAGCTAGAAAATGTTCCTACATAAGCATTCCAACCTCTCATAACCGAATTCCTTGATGAAGCAATCTTCAAGCTAGATACATCTACAACATGGAAGATGCACTTTGATGCATCATGGTTCAGGAGTTGGTGTTTTTTTTATGATACCACAAGGGGACACAATCCTAAGTCATACAAGGGAATCTATCAGATGGAAGATCAAAAAATTGCATGTTTATGGTGATTCATAGTTAATGGTTTGATAGGTCAACAAGTATGAGGCAAAGGATGACAAACTAGCACTATACAAGAAGATGGTTGATATTCTTAAGGAGCATTTTGACATCATCCTTTTTACACAAATTCCAAGGGTTCAAAATAAAGCAATTGATGCAATGGCTACCATTAGATCTCTTTTAGACATTCTAAACAATGTGCATCAATGCAAGTTCTTGGTGGAATAGCTTTTGATCCCCATGTTCAATGTCCCCGAATCTGACCTTGTGTGTGAGATTATTGGTCTTGACTCCCCTTGGAATAAAGATATTTATGAATGCCTTCATGATCAAATCCTCCCACCTAAATTATCAAATAACCAAAGAAAAAAATTTACTCGACGAGTTATTAATTATGTTATCATTGCCAATACCCTATATTGTTGTAGCTTAGATAATACCCTTCTTAGATGTCTCGACATGGAATAACTGAAAACAACTTTACAAGAGGTATATGAAGGTATATGCAAAGCTCACTCTAGTGGTCCTACCCTAGCAAAGAAGCTTATGCATACATGATACTACTGGCCAATAATGGAACATGACTCCTACCACTTTGTGAAGAAATATAGACAATATCAAATCCATGACGATCTGGTGCATGCACTAGCACAAGGAATTCATCTGATGACATCACCTTGGCCCTTCTCTCAGTGAGGATTCAACCTCATTAGAAAGATCCACCCTACATCTACAAATGGCCATAAATTCATAATTACTACAATTGAGTATTTTACTAAATGGATTGAAACCATTCTAATGGCATACATCACCAGTAAACAAATATCAAAATTCATATTAAACTACATCATATTTTGGTATGGTGTACCATTGTCCATAGTCACAGATAATGGGAATCCCTTCAAGAACCAAGATGTTCAAGAATTGTGTGACAAGTACCACATCCAATATCACTTTTCCACTCCATACTATCCTTAGGGTAATGGTCAGCAGAGGCATCGAATAAGACCTTAGTAAAAATCTTGAAAAAGACTATCAATGATGTTGGTCGAGACTGGCACATAAAACTAGATCAAACCTTATGGGCTTACCATATGAGAATTTGTACTCCTACTAGTGCTACAACTTATTCCCTTGTCTTCGGTTCTGAAGCTATCCTTCCAATTGAGATCGAGATCCCGTCCTTGAGAGTTTCCATACAATAGTTCATCAACAATGAAGATTACCGAATCTCCAGGTTACATGAGCTAGAACTATTAGAAGATAAATTGTATCGGTCCACTTGCAGGCATATCAAAATCACCTCAGATGTAGTTACAATAAGAGATTCAAGGTCTGAAACTTTGACATTGGTGATCTAGCCTTAAAAGAGAATCCTAAAAATCATCAAGAAAGAGGAAAACCAAACAAGTTTAAGCCTAACTGGTTGGGTACTTCTATCATTACGACAACCTATGGATCTGGTGCTTATCAATTGGCTACTCCTAAGGGTGAATTGCTACTTGATTTGATAAAAAACATGCACCTTTGGAGGTACTATACATGATCTCTAGATATCCCATAAAAATCAAAAATTAAAAAAATAGGAAAAACAAAAAAGAGAAAAGAGAAAGATAAATAATTCGTCCTATAGTGAAAACCATTTTGGTGGTGCTTTGGATAAGTACCATGGTGAAAACTTGGCAAAAAGCTGCCAAGTATAATTGTTTACTGCTTTACCATTCATCACTACTCTATCAGATTCCACCCATAATAACCCGAGCACAACTCTTTCATAATAAAGGCTTTCTCACCCTTCTCATGGCCTGAGATTGATTAAACATTTAGCATCAACCACTTATCATATTCACCTTTTCATAATAATTGGTTCTATTTCAGACTGGGGGTAATCCTTGATCTAGGGTTTTACAAGAATCTTACACATGGTATCTGAGGACATTATCACAAAAATACAAAAATATTTAAACATTCCAAAATACATAAAACATCAAAATCCCACAAAAGCACAAAGCATCCAAATATACTTTAAAAACTTCAAAATAGTCATAAAATGTCATAAAATCTAAAAATAATGTCAATCCATGGTATCAAACTATGTTTCCTTTGTGGGTGTACATAGGCAGAATCACTAATGAGCCCCTGAGGCATAGGTTAGTCCCTTAGGGTTTGTCACAATACATCATCAAATCTTAACCATAATTCACAGTCCAAAATAAACTATCACTTATCAAGGTCAGTCTAACTATGTTGTTTTTATGCATGTCAAGTAGGAAAGGCCATCATTGATGAGCCCTCGAGGCATAGGTTAGTCCCCTTAGGGCCCGTCATGGTAAACCTTTCATCACAATCCAAAATTCTATAATAAAACAATCCTTTGTCAACAATCGACATCTAAGGTAGCAAATAGGGTATCCTACACAAAATTGAGCTTAATAAATCATGAAATAATAGATGAAACTCCCAAAATAGTCCTCAACTATGTTGATCAATTATCTACAAATGTTACCTATCTTATCAAAAATCATTTGTCTTCTAGGATGTTGTATTATCAAAACTAGACTAGGCATCTTACATGAAATGTCTCACTCCTTAATACATACACTATCTTTTAAAAACATATCAAACACTCATTAGTGGACAAAAATATCTAAATAGTTGTTGACTCATTTTGTCTAGTTAAGTCTTATCTTATTTGATTTATCTTATGTCATATTCCTAAGCTACTTTATGATATCCATAAGTGATGAGGGGAGCGATGATGGATCTTGACCTTTTTCTCTTTGATTTTTGTCTGTGGTTTGTCTTGGTAACATGGTCGAGGCAACTAAGGTCCTTGTGTGTGATTTGGATTCCATCTAGCATAATCAAAACATCCTATGCAAGTCAAAGGTTATCTAGCACTTTCTTGCAACAAGATTAACATGCTCTATGGTTATTTCCTCACATATTCCAACAAGGTTCTATTGTAGCTAATATGAATTAGGGCACTCCTTGTTTGATGTGTCTAAATCTTTGACAAATGGATACTAATGTCACCAAGGTTTGTCTCAACTTGGTGTATAATATTCACTTGTCCATATATCACAATCTTTAAGCAAACGAAAATTAAAGTTGCCTTCATGATTCATGCCTAGGCGTGCATACATTTGTTTGCCCCATAATAAAATGCTCTATGATGATAAAAACATGCACTATTGAAAGCTCAAATACTATCAATCAATACATCAATCTTGGTTTGATGAATGCTCTATCTAACTATTCCTTCACTCCTTACTAACCATTTATTTGTACTAACATTTCTGCTATTAGTCTCGTTGTCATCTTGGTGGCATGCTATGACACACAAAAACAAATGTATGAGCTACATCATCTTGCATCAATCATCATATTAGAACATCATATATCTCATGTGCATATAGGTCATACATAATGCATAAGAAAATACAAAAATATAGATACCATGTCATTATATTTGTAGAATTATCATATCCATATAACATCCTATCAAATATGGCATAACATGTCCTAAACATATAATGTCATTGAATGCATATAGATCATATAAGCATCATAAGTCACATCATAGATCATAAACATTAAATATCCATACATCATATCATACATATAAGCATAAATTAATATCATTATCTGAGACAATACATAACTAATTGAAGAACAACACTGAATAATCATATACAGCACAACATGTCCTTCCTTTTTTTGGACCCAAATGGTCCTATAGCATCCCTACGGGGTGGTATAGGAGGTGGTCGATCATATGGAGACCTCCTTAGTCCTAAAACTCCCCCACTTCTATGTGACCGATGTGAGTGGGATCTACTTTGGCTACATCTTTGCGTGAAGCTCAATTCCCTCTAAGCTGCTGGCATTGCACCCTCATATAAATCCCTATAGTATTGTGCCTCCCTACTAGGACGATATAGCATCTAGGCTAAGTTTGTTGTTGATCCACTAGCACTAGCAATAAAATCAAGTGATTGTCGGTTGGCCCTTTATGCTTGTATCATAGCCATGTCATGCTTTGTAGTCAACTAAGTGACATGTCCTTGCAATCCCTATATTTGTACTAATGCATCCTAAAGCTATGCCTACATAATTTCCATCTAAGGATCATGTGCCCTCTCCTTTGCCTCCACCATCACATGTTAGATGGCCTCCTTGATGGGTACATCCTCTAAACCCTCATCAATGGCTACCTCTCGGGAAACCTCTTCCGCATCCACCTCTACCCCTACCTCCCACATGTCCACATCGACACCTATGTCGACCTCCACATCCATTTGCTACTCTCTCTACTCATCCTCCTTGCAAGGAACCTCCTCCACATCCACCCTCACCTCCTGATTTTCCCTGACCTCCTCCTCTCGCTCCTCTTGGATGGGTGATAACCGTTTCAGAATCCTAGGTGGAATCCCACCTCTACCTCTACCCTAGTCACCTCTACCACCATCCCTACCTTCACCACCCCCTCCATCATCACTGTAACCCTGCCCTCCACTTCGACCACCATCAATCCATCTCCCTCAGCCTCTCCCACACAATCTCCCCTGTGGACCTCTTCCCAACCTCTCAATAGGAGCTGGTGCATCTAGATTTGTAAGTGGTGTGGGCTTATGTTGTGCCACGATGCATCATACTCAAGTGTCATCCCAACATCTATCAACTTTTTTGGGGCACCCCATTGTACTAGGTATAACTAATCAAAATCATGTATGGCAACCTACACACTCATCATTAGGCCCCACTCAGATACCTCCCACATTGATTGAGCAAACTTTGTGACACCGACAAGCTCCCCCTATTGCTCACCAAACTATGTGAGAACTCACTTTGGCAATTGTCGCTCTATAATGTGTTGGATCTGCATAGTGTGACCAATCAAATATCTCATTTTCCTATAGTATGGAAGATAATCGGCATCATCCTCCCAAGGTACACATTGATGGTAAGACCTCCATATGAAAGAATCAAGTAAATCGATAGAATGTTTCCAATATCCAACATCCCTGACATGGGTCTGTGTAATGACACCACCATATATATACACATATGACAACCCTATTGGCAAGTCTCTCTCCACTAATGGTCTGAACATGAATCTATGCTCCCACACCCAAACCATAAGTAGAGTGGTACCACATTCGACCGACTAAGCGCCTCTATAGGCAACATCGTGCAACTGGAAATACAACATAACAAGCATGCAGGGACCCCAAGCATATACTATGGCATGCTCCATGATACCTACTAGCATCTCACCCCATCCGATAAGGAATCCATGACCTCACCAATTTGGAATCACAATGCCTTTGATGACACTATAGATGACAATAATGAGCTATTCATATCTATCTACCAATGTGTCGCAATGGGTCTCATAATCCTCCACATGTAGGAGGGCTACATCCTTTGTATCAAAACATCTCTGAATAGTAGCTATCCCATGGTCTTGATCATATACGATGTGGTCATCATGGATCGGGAGCCAAATAATATGCCACACATCCTCTAGAGTCACGGTCACCTCTCTAGTGGGTAAGTGAAATGATCTAGTCTCAAAATGCCACCTCTCTACTAAACTAGTCAATAGTCCTTCATTAGCCTGAATCACAGGCATGAATTTCACATGATATAATCCTAGTGCATGCAAGATATCCCTCTCTAAATCATCAAGGTGATCTCATAATCTGAAGGAGGACGAACAACTCTCGTATGTATAAATGGGAGGAAATATAACCCGAGCTCACCAAAAACACACTACGTCAATCAAGATGCCTAAACGAACCTATTGGACCTTATACACATTGAAAATTTTATAAAAAATTGAGTAAATTTTATTCATATTCAGATGCATTGCACCATTCAGCAAATACAGCTTACCAAATGCGGCTTACAGTCATTTATGGGCAAGCTAAGCAATTGCGACACACTATCAAACATATGCGTCACACAAAAACATTTGCAAGTTTTTATCCTACACATGTGGTGCAACATAACAGTTGTGGTGCAAAGGGATATTGTGAGCAACCTAACAAATGTGGCTCTGGAGAACATTTGCAGCACACCAAACACATGCGGTGCACCCGTCGACAAATACAATGAACACGATTACAAATGTGGTGAAAAAACTGCACCACATCTATTGGTCATTTTTTACCCCTAAAATCTAGTAAAAATAAAAAAAATTAGAGCAAGGAAGGGTCATGCACCGTGTTTCCCGGTCCCTTGGGCTGCTAAAAGGTTCGAACTCGATATCCATGATGAAAATCAATTGGAATTGGCGTCATAGCTCCACTGCTTCGCAAAAAAACTCTCACACTAGAGCACTCAAAATTTTAAAAACAAAATGCATAAATGATGATTTAGACCCAAAGTTTCAAATGCAAATATGGGTACCCCAAATGCCCTAAAATCAAAATATTTTGCTACCAACATGTTTCCCACTATCAAATTAGCCCGTTGGAACAATTTCCCAAAAAAATTGGAATATTTCAAAAAAAATGCAATTTTTTTCATGGGGGCATCATGCTATCCCGCCTTCACCAGGGCATACCGAGGCAACTCCTGAGCACAATTTTTTGAATTTTCTATGACACAACCCTATAAAAATGCATTGTATCAAAGAGGGGCAAAATGTAGATAGCCAAAATTGTCCTAGTCTGTGAGTAACACCTTTTTACCAATGTTCACCCTTTTCCCCTAATGATTAAATAATACCTCATTATCTAATTATTATTAAATATCATATTCTACTATTAATTAAGTGATTTTACGTCATTTAATAAATTCATTCTAATTCACCCTTTTTGATTAATTAATTATGTCGTTAATTATACTTATTCTTCTATTTTAATTAAATAATTATCATTAATTGTTTAATTAACATTCAACACCCTTCTTAAATTAAATAATTGTTATTAATTATTTAATTAACCACTTCCACACTTCTAGATTAAATAATTGTTTAAATTATTTAATTATCCCTTTTCATCTCAACAATATTCATTCATTATTAATAAATAAACATTTTATTTATTAATTAATCCTCACTTGCACATTCCTCTAAATAATTAATTATCAACTCATCCATAATTCCATCTTTCATAACTAACACTCTCTTCCAGACAATAGGATAATCAATTCTAGTTCACCGATCAATCAATTTACTTTACTCCCACTCATTGTGAGTTAACTAATAAATCAAATCTCCTAACAAAGCAATCAATTCAATTTAACTAATTAATGCAACTAGTTAATTGAAATCCTACAACCAATTGCAATCAGTTAATTGGGTAATCAATTCCTCTCAACAATCCTCAACCATTGATCTTGATATGTATCATTAATTTGAATCAACTATTTCTATAAAAGCAACTCTCACATCACGTGGCTAACCAAAAACTTTAGAGTTTTGCATCATTTATATCATCCACACACTTTTGAGCTTGAAGCAAAAAAGAGCACCCTAAAATTTGAGAGCAAAACAAAGTGAAGAAGGACAATGGAAGTAATCCATGACAACACTTGTTATATAATTATAATTATAATTATATTATAAAATAATCCCACAATAGTGGTTTACAATTTTGGCCAAACTGACACTAAAATAATTTTTGTAACTAAATTTTCACTTTCTGCACCTATAGTGGCTAAACCATGAGGAATTTGAAAATGATGCAAACTAGAGTTTCATGAAATTTTGTCTATAGATTCTAAATATATTTTTTTCAAAAAAATCGCATTGTACTTCTTTTCCATCTCCTTTGAAAACTATTTTTTTCAAAACATTTTTAAAAGTGACGCCAACGTGATAACGATAACTTTTTCCATGAAGGATAAAATTTTAATTCTTTTGAATTTAGATTTGTAACTCGGGATATCTAATTCTTCCGCTGGTTATATATTTTTAATTGAATATTTTATCTTTTAATCAAGTTTCAAAGTCAAACCAATTATAATTCAGACATAGCGAATCGATAACGCTTAACTTTTTGTATACATCAAAATTCAATTTTTTCTCTTTGTTGATCAAGGACTTCAATATCCGTACTCATATTTTTTAGATTTTTTTTTAACAATATGCTATTTTTCCACATAAAGAATAAAGAGCTTGATTTCAGTGAAACCTACATTCATGAGAAATAAAAAATAAATAATAATAAAATAAAATTTATTTAAAATTATACTTTTGGGAAGCTTATAATAAGGACTACATACTTACAAAAAATTAAATTAAATGAATTCATTTGATCCCCCAAAAGGTAAATCAAAAGTGGGATTTTTATCAGCATTTTGATAGGTGTAAAGAAGACTTCATAGGTATGGCTTAAAACTAGAGGGGTTCTTTCCAAGGGGTTTGATTTAAGGTAGTTTGATCAAACCTCTTCAATTGAATGCTTTAAATGGAACTTTTTAACGCTAAATCATAATATTTTCTAAAAATATGTGATTTCAAGAAAATCCCATCCTCCCAAAAATTGTAAACTAGCTTTGTGGATCATTTGGTGAAGGTAAATGTATTGATTATTTGAATTTGATTTCATTTGTGTTGCTTGTTTTCTATTGATTGATTTGGATTGCATTTAGGTATTGGATTGCAAATTTGTGGTTAACTGCTTTAATTCTTTATCTCTATAATGACTAATATCAATTTTCCAAGTTATATTAGAGAGTATCAGTGTTCTCAAGTTCTTATCTATATACCCATTGATTGATGTCCTCTTTAATTTTCTCTTGATCCAGTGTACCTAGAGATTGGAAGATGATGGACCCATAGCTTATAGTAATAGGTGGTTGTTCCAGCTTCTAAAGAGTTGGTTTCCCAAAAGCATGTGGAGTGAGAGGCATAGAGCCTGCATTGAGTGCATTATTTACTTCATATTCTCCACATCCTTTATCATTAACCTTGATCTTAGAAAAGGCAGATTCAAGGAAGGCAGATGAATTGGATGATGAGGATAATGTGTTAGGGTTGATATAGGAAGATGACAAGCTTGTGTTGGAAAACACAATATTTATGCTACCTATAATGACAAGAATAAGAGAATGAAGCCTCAAGAGCATGACAATACTCAAAAGGATGGGGACCAACATAAATTGCAAGCTTTATGCTATTATGGGGAAAATTTAAGTACTAATGATAGGTGGAAGGGATGGCCTACATTGCATGAATCCATGGGAGACCGAGGAGAAGATTGCATGGGAGATCGAGGTCAATAACATGACACATGTATAACAGTGTTGGATCTACCTAGATAGGGAGACAAATAGTACCTTATAATCTCTTTATACATTGTCATAGGCTTTGGTAGTAATTTACTGAGGCTCTAAATCAACTTGAGTGTATCTCACTTATTTTATGAAATTCAATGTGCAAAGATTTAGGGCATAACCATTATCTAACATGACTCATGTTACCTTGTGTTTTACAATGAAGACTTCAATATGCAAGGGGCAATTATGGGACGGGTCAATGGGTGGCATATCATTTTCCGAAGGATAGTTGATAGGTGGATGATAGGTGTCCTACTAATGCTTGGAATTAGGTAGGATCAATGTTTGTCGGTACACAAGCATCCTATAAAGCTTTAGTCAAGAGCTTCTAATGGATGGACAATGATTTTAGGAGATCTAGGATGGATATTTGTGCAAGGGTCTTCCCAAGATGGTCAAGGATGTTATAAGGGGGGATTTGTGTGGATGGATTGAATAGGCCCTGAATAGTAATCCTACCACATTTAGTAGTTACAACATATTAGGGTTCTTTAACATTTGTCTTGATCATAGCCACACGTGAATTGAATTGAGCTTTATAAATGACTACATTATCATAGTTAAAAGAGACCCTATTGTGATTGACATTGTTGATCCTATTATTTTGATTATTCCCTTGATTGTTTTTTGAACTAGGATTAGTGGCTGAGATACCAAGGCCTAGAGAATGTTTTGAAAAGGCATGTTTATATATATGAAGTTGATCATTAGAAAAGAGGAATGAATCCCCTTACAACCACATCACCCTTATCAATAAGATCTTAGATGTAATTCTTAAGTTTGTGCACTATTAGTGGAATGCCCCTTAATCCCATGATAGTCATAATATTTGTTATCTTTGAGCCATGCAAACTTTGGTTTGGACTCATCAAATGGTTGGGTTTTCAAGAACATGACCATGTTTAATTACACCAATTTATGGAAAATTACATCTAGTGGTTCTCTAAGATGAGCGAAGTTGCATTTATAATTAATTTGATTATTTGGTTGGGGTGTGCCTTGAGAGACCAATGTGGTGTTTTTACAAGGATGGGTGGTTGTGGCTTGATGGAAATTTGATGTGTTAGTGACTCGAACATGTTTAGTGTCAATGACGCCATCATTAACAACATTTTTTAAAATTTCAGAATTGAGGTTCGTCATTATTTTCCTTGTAAAATTTGACTAATCCTTTTGCTATAAGTGCCTTCTCAATAGTGTCACCCTTCTCTATGATCTTGTTAAATGAGGATGCATAATAGATTTATAAATGGAAGGCCATTTCTTGATTTAGGTTTTGGATAAAGATGTTGATGACCATGAAAGGCTACTAGCGAGAGCTCTCTACCCTTGTAGGTAGCCCACAAAGCTTTCTCCATTATGTTGTTTGCTATTGTAGAGGTCTAACATGGTAGCTTCGTGTTTTATATTATAGGAGAAGTGAGCCACAAATTTTTTTGACATCTTTGCAAAGGTAGTGACAGACCCATGAGGAAAGTGTAAAAACCATTCCAAGGCTTGACCACCCAAACTACAAGGGAATAAAATGAAGGAGATAGTTGTCATTGTAAAAAACCTCTTGACAAGCCATGGAGAATTTCTTAACATGGTCACGAGGATCACCTTTCCCTTTATATTTATCAAATTTAGGAATTTTGAAATATTGAGGGAAATGTACCACTAAAATGGAATAATCAAAATGATATGGGCACAATTCTTCAAACTTAAATGATTTCTTGGTGTTGCCAACTTGTAAGTTTTTTAATGCGAACTTCACGTCTTCCCATTCTTGATTAAGGACCAATGATGATGGAGGATCCACTAGATTTGAGCTTGGAGGATTGATGTATTGATTGTGGGGAGGTGGAGAAAGATGTAACTAATTTTGAGGTAGACTAAAGTGCGAATATTATAGAGGTTGTATGAGGTATGAATGATTTTGTGGGATGCTGAGATAAGATGGATTTTGTGGTGGATTTGAATATGTCAAATTTTGAGGGATATAGGTATGTTGGACAAGATATGATGAAGCTTGGGACTGAATGAGATATTAGCCTTATAACATAATCAAATTGTATGGGGGTACAAGAGTGTGGGAAGTTTGAGATGACATCATGTAAGTGGGTTGCAAAATGTAAGAAGATTGGGGAATATGAGTGGATTGTGGGATATAAGTGAAAAATAGTAAGGAGGTGTGGGAAGTATGGTAGACTAGTTGAGTAGAATGTGGTTGAATCGATATGAGAGGAATGTGATAAAGTGTGAAAGACAAGATGTTTGATAGGGAAACTAATACATTACCCTGAGGGATAGTATGGATCGATGTTTGGGGGACAAATGGGTGGAAATTTTGTGGTAGTGAAATAGGAACATGAGAAGAGGAGACATGATAATGTCCATAACTAGTAATAAGTCTTGATCCAAGTCCTAGTGTAGGAATCTAGACAGGAGAAAGAGGTACTTAAATCTCTACATCATTACCAAACTCAAGTACATGGCCCAATGGATTTTTAGGAGAATCTTGTGGGGTAGTAGGTCTCACAATATTTGACAACTGGGATGTGTCAAAACTTGGTGGAAGTTTAGCATCACGCATGAGATTATTGGCTAGGATTGTATCCTTACATGTGTCTATGAGGTGATCTACTATATCCACATTAGCAGGGTTGTCCAAGGACTCTTGAATGTTAGGAGAAAGCTCAAGTTGGGAGATCATCTCCTCCTTAATGGAGACTAGGTCATGAGGATGAGTAGGATTCGACAGTTCCACTTGCATGTTGGGGTTATCCATTTCCAAGAAAACCAGTAGTGTGTTGCGAGGGTTGTTGTCATTGTTATTCCATAAATTTTCTAAGTTACAAATGCATGGTTACATGCATGAAAGGTTGGGTGATTGGGTGGATGAAATTTGATGACTCTAAGCCCAAGGACAAGACTAAACAAGTGTGATTTGTTATTGGATTTGGATATTTGATTAAGCACTCAAAACAACGATTGAGATCCTATGTTGATTTTGATGGTTGTATTTATGCTTGAGATAGGCTAAGTTCTCAAGAAAAAATCATTTCAAAGAAAACTATACATTTGGTTCGAGGTGAAATAGCATGAATGAGGAATGACTAACTTAGGATAGGAAAAGTTACTAAGAAAGCATTATGATGGGGTTTGGATTTAGGGTTTAGGCTCTCAAACAAGTGATTAGAGGCTAAATTTTTGATTGGAATGATTTAGGTGATGATAGGATGCATTTAGGGATGTCCTTGTACTACGAGGATGAGATTTCTCCTAATTTTTGATTGAATGGTGTGACAAAAATGGTTGGTACAGGCTAGATATGAAGCATATTTTATTTTGTTAGCGACATTCAACTTGGAAGAACACTGACTGTCTAGGATTAGAAGGGTTAGCTCTCTAGAATTTGTATGGATAATGGATTCTCTCAAACCATAATGGATTCACCCATGCAAGTCAAAAATTCACCCCATAGATTCACTCAACAATAGAGTGCATTTTCCCAAAAAGACTCAGATTCTCCTATCTAGGGTTGTGATTAGTTCAAATATTACACCAAGGCAAATTCAATGGATGACAATTTATATTTTCCTAAGGAGGACTATGACTGAACCAAGGATTTACTACATAGGTAGAATTTCCCAAGAGTAGAGAAGTTTCACCAACCAAAGGGTTTATTTTCCTAAATGCAGGGTGGAGTCACTAAAATGAAAATTGAATTCATCCAAGGTTGATGATTGGACATATATGACAAAAGGACTAAAGATTGCAATCACAAAGATACAAAATAGAAGATGATTATATAGACTATAGATATGTACTGGTAATCACAAGAAGACATGCCAAATTGCACAAATCTAGATTAGTCAACTAGAATTGACAATCAATGTAGGCTCACAATGCAAGCACTAATACTATCTACATGTGTCTGGATAGCTAGAGATTACAACTCCAAAGGATGAATGATCTCTTACCAATGGTGGCCACATAATGATACCTTGGTAAACTCTATCTCAATGGACATAAGTACATCATGAGTAACTTTGAGGTATGATATGCATCCCCTACACCACACTGATTGACAATCAAATGGTCTTAAGCTAGGCTAAAACATGTGATCTAATACATCCTCTAAATACTAGGAGGATATATCTAAGACATATTTGTGAACATTATCCTTTCATAAGCATGGGTTGTGAATGTCAACTGAGCCAGTTAGTCCAACCCTACACTCTTAACTTGGTATCACCAAGTATTAGAGCTTTATTAAACACAATGTGACTAGATTGGGGTACAATTTTTATTCTCCCCTCATTTATATACCCCACTAATTCACATGGTTGAGATCATCCCTTGGGGGGATGAAATACCTAAGCAAGCCTCCTAAAGGGAATGATATGCTAGGAATTTTGATCTCTAGGCTAGCACAAAGCTCATTGAGAGCACTTCTAGAAATACACAACAAGACTTAGGCCAATCTACAATTTTTGATCCTAAGGCTCACCAAAATGTGCAAGGGGAGAACATACATCAACAAAGGACCCCATACATGACAAACAAGTAAATTGACCCTTTAGTGAAATTGAAGTGTTCTTAAGTTAGTGATAGATAAAGTTCTTTGGCCACAAACCTACAAGAAATAGCATTAGGAGTTTATTTCATTGAAATTTGACTATCGAGGCTACACAAAATATGTTAGCATGAACACAAGGTAGAGTGAGTTAGCAAATTAGTACCAAACACTTGTAAATATTGCTCAAAGAATGAAGATATACCTTTTAGGTTCGACCAAGAGCAGATTGTGTTCACCCCTATATAAATAAATTCACTTATGTATGATCAAGCAATAGTCTTTAACGTATATGTCCAAGTAGTAAATATTCACCCATTTATGAATTCGCCTTTGTATGTTCAAGTTCACATATTTGCAGGTCATGTTTTCCCTAACTTATAAGACAATTATCAATTAAATTCTAGAGTGGATTTACCCTTGTAGAATTGTATTCACCCATTTACTTAATGCATTCACCCAAGTGGTAACACGTTTGCCCTTCCAAAACCTAGAAACATAAAAACACTAAAAATAAGTAAAATTCATCAGTTTAACCCTTGATGTGGGTCCCACCAGGCATGCTAGAATTTGTATAAGGAAATGTGCTTTGAAAAGTGATCAAAATCATAATAAAATTGAACAAAAACAACAAAACCAAATAACACTCGAATTGGGTGAAAAGAGGTCAAACCAACATGAAATTAGATGAAAATGAAGTATGTCAAACCTCTCGATGTGCAGATGTGCTCGAGATCATCGAATTCAATGTGTACTTAGGAAAATTTGATAGCATAATGACACCTAATTGCACAAGGTTGCATGTTATGTTAAACATAACTAAGTGTTGGGTTTTATGATTTGAGTGAAAATAGATGAAGGGTGATGATGAATTGAGGATGATCAATGGTGGAGATGAGAGGCAATCTCTCAAGCTAGAAGAATGTGCCAAGTGGCACAATGGGAGAGCTTGAGAGGGAGATGCTACCTTAGGATGTACCTTGGGGGATGGAGAAGATCTTTATCATAAATGCCTTCCCTATCCTACATTTCAGAGGTATGAGAAAGAAGGGAATAAACAAATTTTAAATTCCTTAGGTGTATCCTACTTCTGCTGCTACCAATTTTTTTTTTTTCTAGATCAATTCAAAGCAAATACCAACTTAATCGATTGAGCATCTTCTATGCATCTAGAGGTGTTATCCTCAACACTTCTCCATTCATCATGGTGTCATCAACCTGACTTCGCCATTTAGATACTTACACATAGGAGTAGTAAGCTCCCAAGGTTAAAGCCATCCTAGGCCTAGACCTAAGCCTCGAGGGTTCATTCTTGATGACCTTGCCTACGTATTCCTTCATAGGAAATCAGAGGCTTCGTAGTTCACCCACCCAGGTCAAAGGGAGATCAATCTCTCCTCTTGTGTGAGCTCTTGATCTCACTTTTAACCCATGATTGTTTATTAAGTACAGGTAAGCTATCAACTTAGCCAATTATAATGTATTGATATCAAATCACCACCTAGTTATAATTCCACCAAACATTACCAATTGGTAGTGTGCAATCATACACAATAACAAAAGGGTTATTTTCATATCTCCCCAATTCCCATAGGGAGTGACTCGAGCATACGTCACATATACACAAGGTGACTAGCTCATACACATCGCTAATACAAAGTGACTAGTTCTTGTGTACGTCACATATACAAGTGACTAACTCCAACATACGTCACAAATACAAGGATGAAGAGCTCATGTGTACCTCACAAGTACATCCATGACTAACTCACAAGTACATATCAAGTACTATAGTGATTGACTCATATGCATGCCATAAATACAATGGTGACAAGCTTGTGTGTACATCACAAGTACAACCAGGTTGATCTCAAGCATACATCACCTATACATGATGGCTAGGTCCATCTTACATCATAAGTACATTAGTGGCGGGCTCATACATACATCATAAGTACAATAGAGACTAACTCATACATATCACATTCACCTTGGCTAACACGCACATGTCCTTAGTGCATGCCAAATAGAAAAGGAATGTTGGTGCATTGCACACTACACCGTGGGTCCCATCCTTTTTCTGGTCAAGTATACCATTTCACATCAAGATATTCCCAAAACTATGCTATGAGGTTGGTCTAACTATTTCCTACCTATTCTTAATCAGAAACTCTCTTCCTTGCAGTCCAATGGACGGCTAAGCAACTAAGGGTGGCCATCACTAGCCTCGAGTGCTCCTTAACTACTATCCATCTCGAGCATAGTACTGCCCCTAGACACCTGTCAATCTAGAGCACAATAGTACTGCTCCTTGACTATTGTCCATCTCGAGCATAGTACTGCCCCTAGACACCTGTCAATCATGAGCATAATAGTATTGCTCCTTGACTACTATCCATCTCGAGCATTATACTGCCCCTAGACACTTGTCAATCTCGAGCATAATAGTACTGCTCCTTGACTACTATCCATCTCGAGCATTGTACTGCCCCTAGACACTTGTTAATCTCGAGCATAATAGTACTGCTCCTTGACTACTATCCATCTCGAGCATTGTATTGCCCCTAGACACTTGTCAATCTCGAGCATAATAGTACTACTCTTTGAACCATGCTTAGCACTATAACTGGAAGATAGGTTCTTAATGTAGAATGAATAGTTCACAATCGACTGGATTAGAAGCCTATACATAGTCGTTTAATTTTGAGGTTAATGTTTACAATACATAATAGAAATCACTTAGTAGCAACACAAAGTGACTCAACTCAATTGGTAACCACTACCAAGTAGTCCAATTCATTCCTTTCTTTTACCTTATCATTTAGACACACATCATGTATAGAATACAAATTGTCATATTTTCTTTCATAACCATCTACTACACATTTGGCCTCATCCGAACCCTACCGAAGAGAGAAGGTCAAACCAATTGGAAACAACCCCAAAATCTAGGAGTTGTCCCCCCCTAGACCTTCCCCCTATGGACTTGAGGTCACAAAGGCATCCTTCGCCCAAGGACTACCTACGTTCCCGCTTCCAAATGGGTCAAAGTCACACGTAGTTCTCCTTGCATGGTCTCTCCAAGACCTACTCACAAGTTCCCATGACCAAGGTGCTATTAATGATTCCCTTTCAATTACTAACACTAAGTTCACACTTTAGCAACCTATACAGTAACACTTCCCTTCAAGAATATCAAGGTCCTTAATCAACTCCCACATTATTATTCATAAACTATCTTGAACGTCCCAAGGATTGTTTTATCCACATAGGGGCTATGCTTACTAGTTGACATGAAATTACCTTGTTCACATAAACCCGTACTTTCATTTAAAATTCACATAGTTGATTCGGCATAAGGTTTTGATTGAGATTAGAACTTGATAATATACATCATGATTTGATAATCTTGTATGTCTCAAGGGTGTTGGCTCTTGATATCTTGAACCATTATATTATTGTAATGTGGAACCCCTTAAACAAACTCACATATAAGGGCAATCCCCGTAGACTAAATATCACATGTCATTGTCAAGTATAATTATCACTTATTAATGTAGCCCTTAGAATTATCTTCTTAAATGTAGTGTCTTATTGCACTGCAAGGAAGCATTCCTCTCTAGGATTCTCAACCTTGACATAGGGTTTTCCTAAAGGAGCTAGGGACTAGCTTAACCAAGGACAATCATGCGGATGAAATAAATCACGATGGTATATGATTTTACCCAAATGATTCAATACAACATGCTAAGGTAATACATTACTAAAAACAAGGTTCTTTAGTTACCTTCGCCTAGGGTGGTCCTGATCATCAACCTCATATACTTAGGGAACATTAACGTTCATTATCATAATGATACACTATGGGTTGTATTAGTGTCTTATAAGGAGTTTTGTTAGAATCCAATCCATGCTCATACATATGTGTATAACAACTTAATAGAACTATATCCACTCATAATAGGGCATATGACAACCATGGTTAGAATATCGTTACGAGACTCCCTTTACAACATGTAATAGTATATTTCTTGCACAAGCAATTTATATTTTATATTTAGGACTTGCCATTTTATGCCTAACATTATCAAATTTCTAAACCCAATATTTCATGCCAATATTCCATGCTTTTAGTGCTAGACACAAAGGTGTTGAACATTATTATCACTCCCTACATAGTGATAATATATTTAGCATTAGGTATTGAACTATGATTACACTCAAAATATTACCTATGCATCTTTAGATTGTACAATAGCATGAATATAATAACCCTTAGTTTTTAGAAGTGAAACTAGTAGATATGCACATGCATTTTAGCATTAATGCAATAATACTATTATTTAATTATTTATTTTCCTCCATTCTAAAGGAAACTCTTCTTTCCCAAGAAGGTAAATTTTATTCTTCTTATACTAAGTAATGCCTATGATAGGCTTACAATAATGCAACAACATATCATCACATTGTTAATGTATCAATACAAACATCATTATGGCTATCTAAAGATGTTAGGAACTAGGATTTCTTTTATTTATGAGTGTAACATTATCTTAATGATTATTCAAATGTCTTGATTTCTATTTATTTATTTATTTTCTTTATCAACTATGCATTACTTCTGCATATGTTCAAAGTCCAAACTGTACATAGGAATATACATACTCTTAATACAATGCCCTTATCCAAATATATGGACATATACTTACATTCTTAGTCATAATTTCAATAAAAAAATCCTTCTACACTTAGTATCCCATGGATAAAATAAAGCAACGATTCAACTACCTACCAAAGAATATCAGAAATAAATGGGATATGTTATTTTATTTATATTCATGATTCCTCATACCTATCAAGATAAGAAGAAGCTATTCGAAATCCCAGCAAGTCAGTGTTGCTTCCATCTCATGAACATAACATGTCGATGTAGTGGAAGAGATCATAGTGAGACTGCGTCATTGAGTGTCAATCCTAGGGCGTTCATCCATTGTTGTTGGTATGCATAGGCATGCCACAAGGGCCACCAGCATCTACACATAAGAGGACAAGAATAATCTCTGCCTTTAAATTTGGTATTCTACCTCAACCTTGGCACATCGCCATATCCCTCTTTTCCCTCATCCTCTACTATCACTCATATCAACTAAATAAAGAGGAAACAAAGCTGGATGACTCTTCCCATTACTAAGGTAAGGCCATCCTGCATCTTCTCTAACTTCCCCTCTTTTAACCCCATTCCTAGCATCTTCTCTTATTCTTTCCTTTCATCCCTCAGATCCACAGCTCCAACGCCTTTTTCCTCCTACACTCCTTTGTACATTTAACGGTGCTCTATTCCCCATTCCAAAGCTCCCATTTTGGCATACGTAGGGAGGATGTGGGCAACGACTTTGGAATTTGGCCTTGCACCTGTCAATCACCTTGCTTCAAAAACTTTTAAGCCTTTTAACAATCCACTTTATTCATATCCTGAAACGTGTGCATTCCACGAGACCACGCATTTTGGTCCTTCTCCCGTAGCGATTCTTTTTGCCTTCTAAACGGAACTTGACTTCATGGACGATCATAGCCCATTGAAACTTTCCTCCCGCACAGGTAAGGAGTCTGCTAGCTATTACTGTGAATGTGGATTTTACACCTGCCTAATCGCCTTTGCTTGAAAGTCTCTAAATCCATTTCAACAAATAGATTTTGTGCATAACCTGCAACTAGGGTATTCGATGAGGACATCTTTATTCTCATAAACCTCCTCTCACCTTCTCCCGTGCGGTATCTCTGTTCCCCTCATGCGATTCTGCTCCTTATTCCCAGATTCTTCAACTCTCCCATATGCCTTACTCTGCGTCTTTTTCTCCTGTCCTCTGTCCAACTCGTCTCCACTGTTGCTCATATCCTTCGGGAAAAGATCCTTCTTTCCCTCTCCTCACCCGTCATTTTCATTCTGCTCTCCCCTTTTTCTATTTCCAAAACCTCTGAATGTCTACAGGCATGAGCAACAAAAAGGTCGGTACGACATTCTTCCAGTTGCTAGCATTGATGGTTGACCATACCTTCACGTGATTCCTTCTCTGACACCATCCCTCTTCCTTAATTTCTTCTCGAGCGCCCAAAAGTTGCAATTAGCCTAATATAATATGCCTCTTCTTTCAAGAAAAAGTTAGATGAAATGGTGAGGATGACATGCCTTACTAATGACATGACACCTCGTTCACCTTTGGTCAACATTGCCTCCTTATGCGCATGGTCTCTTGTGAGACTTAGTTG
>VDFB02170687.1:0-27099 GCA_007258455.2 Sequoia sempervirens | reverse complement strand
AATTTTCAACCCTCAACCCTTAATCCCTCAACCCTAGGTAGGTAGGGAAACATAGGTGAGATACAGAGTGATGAAGGGAGAGGTAGGTAAATAGAGAGAGAGAGTGGAGATAAATATTGGTAGAGAGGGAAGAAGACGTAGAGAGAGGAGAGATAGAGAGAAGTGGAGAGGGGAGGGAGGGACAGGTAGGGAGGATATAGAGGTGAGTGTGTGTGTGAGAGAGAGAGAGAGGAGACACAGTTGAGATATAGAGTGATGGAGGGAGAGGTGGGAAAAGAGAGGATAAGGGAGATAAAGACAAATAGAGAGGGAAGGAGATGTAGAGAGAGATGATAGATATAGATAAGTAGAGAGTGGAGGTATGTAGGGAGAGGAAAGGAGGAGATAGAGGTGAGTATGTGTGAGAGGGAGAGAGAGTGAGAGGAGAGAAAATGAGGGGAGAGAGGAAGGGGGAGAGAGAGAAAGAGAGTAGAGAAGGAAGGGGGGAGAGATAGAGAGTGGAGAGGGAAGGATAGAGTAAGAGAGAAAGAGGGGGGAGGGAGAGAGATAGAGAGGTAGGTAGTGGAGGGAGAGGTAGGTAGAGAGGGAAGGAGAGAGGGATGGATAGGAGGGAGAGAGGGAAGGAGGGAGATTGAGATGGAGAGAGAGTGGTGAGATAGAGAGTAGAGAGGTAAGGAGAGAATGAGAAAGAGAGATAAAGAGAGAGAGAATGGTTGGAGGGAGGGAGAGGTAGAAAGGGATAGGTGAGACATAGAAAGGGAAGGAGGGAAAGTGGGATAGAGAGAGAATGGTGATTTAGAGAGGAGGTAGCAAGAGGGAAAGTGGGAGAGAGAGAGAATGGTTATTTAAAGAGGAGGGAGTGAGAGCTAGGGATAGAGATAATGGTGAGATAGAAAGGAGAGATAGAGAGACAGAGATAGAGAGAGAGAAAGAGAGGGATGGAGAGACAGAGAGAGAGGTAGGTAGAGGAAGGGAGAGGAGAGATAAAGAATAGAGCAAGAAAGAGGTAGGGAAGAAGACATAGGTGAGATAGATGTGGATGGGGAGAGAGTGATGGAGGGAGAGGTAGGAATAGAGATGGAAAGAGAGAGGAGAGATAGAAAGTAGAGAGGGTAGGGAGGGAGGGAGAGGTAGGGAGGGAGATAGAGGTGTGTGTGAGTGAGAGAGAGAATGGTGAGATAGAGAAAAGGAGCAATTGAGAGAGAAAGAGGGGGGAGGGAGGGAGGGACAATAGTGAGAAAGATTGGAAGGAGAGACAAAAATAAGGGGAGGGAGGGTGAGGTCAAGAGAAGGAGGGAGAGGAGAGATAGATAGAAGTAGAGAGGGAAGGAGGGAGGGAGGGAGTGTTAGGGAGTGAGATAGAGGTTTGTGAGAGAGAGAGTGGTGTGATAAAGAGGAGAGAGTGAGAGGTATGGAGAGAGAATTATGAGATAGAGAGGATAGAGTTAGAGAGAAAGTGGGGGAAGAGAGGGATAGAGAGTGAGAGAGAGATGTAGGAAAAGGGAGGGAGAGGAGAGATAGAGAGTAGAGAGGGAAAGAGGTAGGGAGGGAGACATAGGTGAGATACAAAGTGATGGAGGGAGAGGTAGGTAAAGAGAGAGAGAGGGGGGGGATAAAGATAAGTAGAGAGGGAAGGAGATGTAGAGAGAGCTCAAAGAGATAGAGAGAAGTAGAGAGGGGAGGGAGGGAGGCAAATGTAGGGAGGAGATAGAGGGGTGTGTGTGAGAGAGAGAGAGAGAGGGAGTGAGTGGAGAGATAGAGAGCAGAGAGAAGGAGAGAGTGAGGGAGAAAGATGATACAAATTTCTGACTACTACAATTTGACCTCCTGATTACTGAAATTTGACATGCTAATTACTGAAATTTGACTAAGTCTAAATTTTTTAAGATCTTCCAAAAACTAGAATTTGCATTATAACTCCTAGAGATCTGAAACCACTCTCAAAGATCTTGAAACTATATACATGAAATATAACTTAAAGTATAAGAAAGTAAATGTCCATATGTAAATGTCAACTTATACTTAAATGTTTATTTCATGTATATAGTTTCCTTGACAGAGAAAAAGAAAATAAAAGAGCTTATAAAAATGCATTCCAAAAGTCATGAATGACATTTTGCGAGTGCAATATGACTTGTTACGGTTTTTTTTGCAATTCGACACCAAAATTGTGTCATAGATCCATGCATTTACCCATTATATATATAATATTATTGTATTATAATATAATCAAATATATTATATTATTTTTATCAAATAATATAATTAAATAGATATATATCTCTCAATGTTATTTATATAGATTACATTAAGATAGATATGCTAGTTTCTAAAATAATTTATATTAAAATTTTTGTATCTACACTTTAGAATAGATCAATATTTTATTAGAGAAAATAAATAAAAGTGTTTATTTGTTAAAATATAATTACTAATAAATAACTTTAATAGTTAAGTGAAACTCATCCATAAGTACTAATAAAATAGTTCTTACTAAATACACAAAATAATTCTTAATACTTCTAAAATAAACTAACTCTTAAGTAAATAAAAATAGCTTTTCAATTGATGTTTATAGCATAATGTGATGGTTAAAATTTGGCATTGTTGTTGTGGCCACCAAAGTTCAAATCTTGTTGGTCCATTGTGGTTGTTTTTGATTAGGGGTAAAAAATAGGTTTTGATGGGATCCTGGAACCTAGTACAAAGAGGGTAAGCTGCTAACAGAAAATAATTAGCAAATCAACAATAGCCAAACAACAACCATCAAAGATCAACAATACAACTCAGGCAACAACCGACAAGAGTAAGCAACGACTTGAAACCCTTTAACAACCTAGTTTTAATCAGGACCAGAAACCCATTAAAAATATTTTAATGGGGATCTAAAACCCATTACAACCAATTTATAAACCACTTGCATTAGCCAAGCAACAACAGACCAATCACTCAGAAAAACTGCCACTGAGCTGAGAGAGACAACCCTCTTAATGGTGTAGAACACCATCAAGCCCCTAAACAAAAACACTAGTAACTCTAAAAACCCCACCTCAATAGGAGACCCAATGGAGCACCGAGTCACAACAACCTTCATGCAACAACAACCAACTTGAAACACCAACTCCAACTCCACCTTAATAGGAGGGAGCTCCCCTCTATAGGAGAGAAAGAAATGAGAGCCCCAACCTCCAATGCCTTCATTCATCTTCCCACACAAGCTCCCCCTCAATAGGAATAGGAAGACAAGAAAATAACTCTCCACCAAATCTACAACAACCACCTTCACCTCAATGGAAGAGGGCTCCACCTTAGTGAGAGCAGTCTCCACTTCTATAGAAGACACTAACTATAGATTTAGAAAGAAAACATCAGAAGAAAGGGAAATCACAACCACCTTTGGCAAGGAAGGAAACTGGTGCATGAAAGGAGAAAAAAATCCATAGCTGAAACCCAACATATCAGATTCCATAAACACAAGAGTCTTCAACCAAAAAAAAAAACAACCATCAGAAGATAATAACCTCCCTTCATAAGAGTAAGCATCACAAACAAAGGGAGGATCAAGATCCATGATTCACACTGCATCAACTTCACAACAGGGTGTAAAGAACGAAGATCCCAAAAAGCAGTAACAAACCCCTTTCAGCAAGTACATCTTCATAAACTAGGGGCACCAAGCCACAACAGAGAGGCTCCCAACCATCATCCTAGCAACATAAAGACCTCCCACTTCCAGCCCACCAAAACCAAACCCAATAGCAGGAGCAGCCTCCCGACCTAGACCCAAAAGCAAAAGATCCCACAGGGGAACCCACCAACCACTAACAAAGCCCCAACAACTAAGTTCAACCAAGAGGAGGAACACAATCAGAGAGGTTTGCACAAGGACAACCCAAAAAAGGCCCCACATAGCCAAAGTGAAAGACCCACATAAACAGGAAACACCAAAGATCCAGCGCAAAGGCAAGCCCTTCACAACACCCTCCAAAACCTCTTCAAACATCAAAGAGGTCTGAAATCCCATAGCCACAGAAGCAGGCTGAGAAGAGGACTTCTGAGGTAGCCCCCACACTCTCCCAGAAACACAACCCCAAACATAAAACTCCCACACAAAAGCAAGAGTCAAAACAAAAAACACACCCACAAGCAACACAACAGCCCAAGAAACAAGCAGCTTTGCTACCTGCTTGTCCTCAACATCACCACCAACACCCAAAGGTATCAAAATTCCTCTTCCAGGAAGCTTCCCACCCATTCTCTCAATCGACCTCTCCATGAAAGAAACTTTAGAAACACCAGCTGTGCGAAGCTTCTGCAGCCCGCAAGCCCCAGAGGAAAAGAACCCTCCAACAAAATAGGGACACATAGGGGAAGGAGGACCCCCACACTCGCCAACTTCATCATCTATGTCACTCTCATCCTCCTCCTCAACAACTCCCTTTGCGACACCCCACAAATTTGAATGTGCAACTCTCTCACCTTTCTTGCACTCATGCCCCATTTGGATGTTAGTCCATTGTGGTTGTTGCTATTGAGCTTGCATGAATTTAGATGATTCATGTTAATTAATACCACCATATTTAACAATTTTTTACATTTACACAATCATGACATGAGATATAATGAGTCATAAGTAAACAATTATTTTTAAAAAATAACTCATAAGTAAATAAAATAACTCTTAAAAAATAAATTATTATTATTTTATGAGTAACACAAAAAAAATTAACCTCAAGTTGCAAACAGGGGACCTTGTCCCTAGTTTAAATACACAACATTAATATGAATAGTTCAAACCTGCTAGCACAATAGCCTAGAATAGGGGCACAAAGCTCATGAGCACACTAGCCCAATGCGGTTTTAAATCACAAAGTCATTGGCATGAACACCAACAACTTTAACATGAAGGTTCAAACTTGCGAGCACAATAGATTAGCAAGGACACAATACCCATGATCACAATAGTCTAGTGAAAGTTTGAACTTGGATTACTACAACATCAATAGCATGATTTAACCAGATCATACTATACCATAAATGACAAAAAAATAAAATTATAATAAATAAATATGTGTGTGTGTGCATAAATTTTTTCTAAATTTGAAATAAATTGTATATTACATATTTTTAATCATATAATTATTTAAAAAATATTGTTTACTATTTTATTTCCTAAAGTTTATAACTATTTATTAATACAATTTGTTTTGATAATTATTAAACTTTTTAATGATAACCAAACATTTTAATGTGATAATTTACTTTTTTACATCATCCTTTCAAATCATATTCCATGATCCATCATCGGGATGATATATGTTAAAATTGGAGAGCATAAGTTGATTTTTTTTTTATTCTAAAAATTATGGATCCAAAGGCTCTTAAATAAATATTATACATGGACAGATGTGTCTCTTACATGAGACATGACTCTTTGTATTAAATATACTTTATATTTTTAACACCCCCCATACACTTTATTTTATCACACAACTTATCTAGATGATGGGGGGTACCAATAAATAGGTTTATTAGCTACCCATGTACAAATGAAAAATATTTAACATCAATGCTTTTTTGAAAGTATAAAAATTTATCTTTGTTTTGAATAGCCTTGATTAATTTTTTCCATCATTATCCATAGTAATACATTATTCATAGTTATATTGATAAAGAAAGTGAAGCATTCTCAATGATATTTACGATCAAAACCTTCACAGATTTAGCAACAATCTTTACAATCAATTTCAACAATGATCATTGCAATCAAAACCTTCACAAGTTTAGTAACAATCTCTACGATCAATTTCAATGATGATCTTTGCAATTAAAACCTTCACAAATTTAGCAACGATCTATACGATCAATGCTACAACTATTCAACAATGATCTTTGCAATCAATACTATAGATTTTTGGGTTCGACAATGATCTTTGCAATCAACATTACAACCATTCAACAATGATCTCTACAATTAATACTAGAAATGTTTTAGATTTAGTAATCATCTTTGTGATCAATGGTACATATTCCACATATATGAGTGCTCCAACTACAATTTTTGTGTCACTACATGGATATAATTCAAGTATCCCTTATAGTGGTCAAAATTCATAGATTAAATTATATGATTTCTAGGAGTTTGACCTTGCATGATTGTTATTTTATTTGACATGAGAATATTTATGCTTATACAATATTCTAGACATAGAACTTGCGACCTTTTCTCAATTAGATATACCAATCCATCCACAATCCATTTGTATACTATCTTATAGATGTTGTTCCTCCACTTTTTTTCCAACACAATTCTCAAAATGATTCTTCAATCCACATATACTACAAGGATGAAGATCCCAATAAAACTCTTTTTTATGTCCATGCCTATGACAATGAGAATATTGTATGCATCAAGTATTTCTTGAGATAATTTGTTTGAACTTGTAACACTTGTAACATTATTTTTATTTCTTCTAGCATATCCAATGCCTTTATTTTTTTGGCCTCGCTATTGGCTCAATGGGCTCTATAATTTCGTTTCCATATTTTTCCAAACCTTTTCTTTTGTATCCCATTCTTTTTCATTATCTTAAATACAACATTCTTTGTCATTTCCTCATAACTAGCAAGATTTGTAGATTCAAAAATATTATTGTCTTCCTTACACTTTTATCAAAAAAAGCTTTAGCTATATCACATTTATCAGATAATTCATCTAATGAATAAAAAAATCACTTATATAATGTATGACACATTACATAGTGTAGACTTATATTTTAGACATTGATTTTCCTTTATGTAAAATTCAATTAATTGACTAAAAAAAATATTTTCTTCTCTCAATTTCAATATATCTTCCTTTTGTGACCTATTTTCCTCTTCTATTTTTTTGTTTATTTTTCTAACTTTCTCTAGTTCTTTCTCCAAAATATCTTGTACACATTAAATTTTCATTCTCTTTCTTTACTCTTTTTCATACTTTTCCCATTGAAAACAAATGACTTCAACTCACCTTTTTTAATAAATTGGACTATGATTTGATCAACCATTGTGATTCACCGTGATGGTATGGCAGCATCATGTGCCTTCACTATTTAAATAATTGAAATGATCTACCACTAATTTTGTATCTCATCAAGCTTAGGTTCTAACAAATACTATGTAAACTTCATCAAACGTTAGAAAAATTGCAATCACCTTTCTTATGTGATCAAGCACCAATAATAGTTAAAAATATAATTTCTTCTAGAACTACAATCTCTTCCCACTTGTCATTTACTAAATGTAATTTTCTTCTAAAATTGATAATTTTCTTACAAACTTCAACCTCTTCCAAATTTAGGAAATTTTGAACTACAAATTTTTCTTTGATAAAAAGTTGTATTGTTCTTGAAGATTGCATAGCCAAGATGCGATTAATGTATCTCTTTGGTTGATTTTACCCACTTCTAAATGCATTTGAAGACATTGATGACATGTTTGGAGGAGTTTCACAATAATTTATTAACTAACTACATACCCTCAATCAAGAGGGGTGGTTATCAAGTCGAGTGACATTCCATTACTACAGAAGATAACATTAGTAATTTTATCAGCCAATTCCAAATTGATAAACATCAACAACCTATACAAAGGCACTCACTGAATAAATGACTTAGCAGCTGTAAATAATTCTCAATAGTAACACTAGCAAATTTGAAATATGAATTTGACCGACCAGATTTAACAAACTCAATCCGTAGCAAACAAGGCCTTTATCGTATGTGAACATATTTTAAATACTTTGTATGAAGTGGCTGGCAAGATTTTGGTTAGAAAACTCAACAAAATCTGACAAGGTGTTAGAAATTGTCTCCCACTAAAGCGCAATCTCCCTTAAACTTGTATGGTAAACTCTGCAATACTACTCTGTAATTTGTACAACCAACTTATAATGGCATTCGTTTTATGTAGCTATCATGGAAATAGGTACAACTACATTAATAGAGTATTGGAAACAATAAAAATAACAATTTTCATAATGTTTCTTTTAGTTGGATATGCAACATTAAATCTTGAATCTAAATACAGTATAATTTTTGATGAAATCGCCGATATTAAATTGAAGGGCTTTATGTCTTTCAATTCAGTAAAAATCATGAGGAGTTTTCTTTTTAAACTGTTTGAACTTAAGACTAATGTTTCAACAAGAAGGGGAAATACAAAATTAGAATGGTTTTTTTTCAAGTATATCACATCTTTTTTCAACAAAATTTCTTTTCATTTCATTTTTATATTATGGTGGCTCTCATACCTATTGTTAAAATTGGAGATCATAAATTTGATACTTTTTTAATTCTCAAAAATATGGATTTAAAGACCCTTAAAATAGATATTATACATGGACAATTGTGTATTTTACATGAAACACCACTTTTTGTGATTAAATATAGTTTATATTTTTAACAATATACGATTACCTAGAGGAGAGAATAGAAAGATAGATAAATAGATGAGATGATTGAACAGTAATCCCAAAAAATTGATTGGCTCTAAGGGAGAGGAGAGGGTAAACTTGCAAGGAAGAAAATTGATTAATCTCTTAAAAAGTATGGACTTAATTATAAAAATATGAAAGAACAAATGAAAAAAATATATATGTAAATAAATATGAAAAAGAGAATTAAATAAAGAGAAAAAATAACAATTAAAAGTTCAAATCCAAATTAAATATGTCCATATTAAAATATATTCTATAGATATATATTAATTCACATGTTTGAGACAACTTAATATTGCATGAAAGAATTAAAAATAAAATTGAAAGATCAAAGCATGTTTGAATATTAATCTTATAGATAAAAGAATTAGATATTATTTTTATATTCAAAGCTTAGAGAAATAATCAATTAATAAATTTATATGAATTAATTATTAATATAATAAAATGAAAAAATATAAAAAATATATTTGAAAATAAAATTATATTTAATATTAAATAAATATTCTATTAAGAATGATTTATAATTAAGTTAAATAAAAAAAGAAAAGAAGAAATAAAAGATTTGAAGAAGAGTAAAATTCAAATGAAATTAAATGAGAAATAAATTGGAAAAAATAAGGATTATGGACCTTAGAAATTATATAATCTATTAATTATATAACAAGAATTTATATATATATATGAGATGAAAAGATTGAGAAATTTTAATCAAAATAAAGAAGAAAAATAAAGAAATATAAAAGAATAATTCATGATTAGATTTAAATATTATTCTTAAAAGGAAAAGAATATAGTGCTTATAAGAAATATAATTAAATAATTACTAAGGTCTTAACTTAAAAAGAATGAAAAGGAACTAAGTTTATATTAAGTATGAAATAGATATAGGGAACTATATAAAAGAAATATTAAAATTCCTAGAAAGTTATATTGATTTAAAAAGACAATAATATTAATTAATTAAAAAAGCACGATTCTATTAAAAGATAGAATATAAAGGACAAATAAAAAATTAAATAAAACAAAGAATTAAAATAGATTTTTTTATTTTGTTTTGAGATTAGTGTCCTCCAATCTTCTCAATCTTCTCAATCTCTTCAATTATTTATTTGTCTCTTTTGTTACAACCTCCCATTCTCCTTTTTAACTATTATCCAATAAAAATATGATCGTAAAAAAATATATACAATTTTAATACATTAATATCATACATATTATTAATCATATATTTTATTTTTAATTTACAATTATAATTATTAAATATTCTTAAAAATTTAAAAATAATTTTACCCTTTGACCTAGCTACAACTTAAAACAAAAATAAAACGAAAACCAAGGTTTCAATTTGGATTAGGAGTGCATACCTAATGAATTTAAAAATCCCTAATATTTTGGGTCCACTTTACATAAATTTGTGTGCAAATTTTAAATTTTTGCTATTTTACCAATCCAAGTGGCAAACCAACATGACCTTCCACCTACCATAATATTTGTCCTTGCTGACTATGATTTTTTAAATTAATCAAAGAAGGAAAATTATTTTACTTTTTATTATCTTGGATTATTGTCCTCGAGCCACTTTATTATACCCGTGGTTTATAATAAATAAAAAAACATATAAGAAGAGAAAAGATATGTAATGAGATTGCGGTCACATCATCGAATCTCTTCACTCATTTCTCATTAAGATATTATATTTTAAATTGTCGTCACCATAATTTTGAAATCCAATTGTCTCGACGGGGAGGAGATTCCAAGGCCCATGTGTTAGCATGTTCTAACATTTATTTAAAACATATATAATTGTGAAATTAAATTGGCATATTTTATTTAAATACGCTTTTTAAATTTATGATTAGTTAAGGCATTGTCAATAAAAATCATTGGATACATTTATTTAAAGCTGGAGGCATATATAATAGTGAAATTAAATTGGGATATTTTATTTTAAATACCTTTTTTAAATTTATGTTTAGTTAAGGGTCCATAAAAATCATTGGATACATTTATTTAAAGTTGGAGTTGTTAAGTAGGTGGGTGATATGTATTATAAGGGTTGTCACGCAGAATGTTTTCTTGTTTGTTGATGTTATGGTATATTTTAATATTGTTGAGATTATATGTAATTGTTTTGAACATTATCTTGAAAATTCATTATGTTGGTTACATTACTTTTGATTCTATGTTCACAGTTTGGATGCAATATATCTAAGAGTTGTATGATATAAAGTTGGTCAAGGGTTTCTTTCTATTCACATTTACTAATTACACCACTATATTAGTTGGTGCTTAGTTTAGATCTCATTACTTTAAATAACACTTATTAGTAAGAGGCATGATATTTCTACAATTCATATTAATGATCAAGAATTCTTCTAGTTGTAATTGTAAAGATTCACTTGGTCATCGCTTCAAAACCATCACTTAGATTTTCGATATAATTACTTGACTAAGTAGAATTTATAATTTTTCTATAAATCAATTTATTGTGATGGATACTTAAGCAAATAAAAAAATCCAAACAATTTTTTTTGTCAATTCACAACAAGGAATTGATGGTCTAACTAGACACTTGACTCTTTAGCACCAACCGGGTCTTGATTCACTCGCTAAAAGATTGTAGTTCCTTACTGAAATTGCATTAAGGCTTCTATCAATAAGAAGAATACAAAGTCAATATGACTTGGGTCATGCCTCTAAATTTAGCCTAGTGCCTTGGGGATACGAGAAAAAATCCATATGGGATTTCTTCTAAGTATCGAATTTTAGTATTAATTTCATTTTTTAGATTTTTTGTTGAAGTTGGAAAGATTATTAAATTGGTATAGTCAACATATTTCCATTTGGGAGAACATGTTCACCACTCTTGAAAACTTCACTTCAAGAATGTCTTTTACTTACCCAAACTACCTACATAGTTGTATCCAATGGAATCAATGTGTATAAGTTTGCAGTTCTTATTTCATTTTTTAGTTTCATGTAATTGTATAAGTGCATGCATAATGCTTTGCAAGACATTATTTCATTGGGAAATTTTCTTGTTGGCTACTACCCACCAAGTAGAGTAACAATGTTAAGATGGATTCAAAAGCTTACTAAAATAATCAATTTATGAAATAATTCTTGATTAGTTTGGTAATTGGATAAGATGAAGTTTATAACTCTACTAATAGTTTTTATTATTATCAGAGCATGGTTTCAACATTGATAACTCTAAAAATAAGTATGTTTAGTGATTAATTAAAGTATTGGAATGTGATATTGGAGGATACTACCTAAGGTGAGGAGAGAATGTGCACATGTTAGGGCTTAATAGAATCATAATATATTTCATTATAGTTAGAGCCACATGCTTTAGAGACTTCACATCAAGAACAACTGCCATTTATCAGAGCTCACAAATCCTACATGCACTTCAAGAGTTGATCAAGGTAATCTATGATAAATTACCACTAGCAGTGAAGGCTTCTCATGTAGAATAACCTCAATCATTCATAGGAGAGCAAGTGTATGTGCATAGGGAGCAAAAAAAGAGTGCTTATCCAATTTGTGAGGATCATTTCTATCAAAGGTATATTTATGAGTTCCATGATATCTAATAGTGAGGGCTCATAACTGTGTAGTACAAGAGATGATTCTTGGTTATTATAGTATGTTGACTATCCATAAGATGGTGCTTGTTGTATAGAAACCTGTACCTCTTCATATGATATCTTCTATATAGCTAAAGTGGTGTATTTGAAAGGGATGTTAGATGTTTGTTATCACTATCATTGATAAGTCATGGGGCTTGATAAAGATATATTTAGATGATCATCTCATACTTAGAGAGTTTGTTGACATGTTTCCTTCATAGTTACCAGGGATGCCACCTCAATGTGAGGTGGACTTTCACACTGATTTAGTGTTAAGACCTCAACTAGTTTCTAAAGTGCCATACAAGATGATTACATAAGAGCTTAGTGAGCTCAAGGTTTAGTTAGAGGAGTTGTTAGAGGAGGGCCACATCCATCCTAGTGTCTCTCATTAGGGTACAACTGAAATATTTTTAATGAAAAGGATGGGTCCTTTGTCTATGTGTGGACTATAGATAATTAAATAAATTAAGAATCAAGAATAGTTACCCTCTTACTAGGATTGATGACTTGTTTAATCAAATTAAGGGGGTCAAAAATGTTCTCTAAGATAGAACCAAAGTCTATATACCATTAGCTAAGGATACATAGACATAGATATCCATAAGACATCTTTTCAAACTCAGTATGTCAACTATGAGTTTATAGTGGTACCATTTGGCTTGATGAATGTCCTCACAATGTTCATGAGCCTAATGAACAACATATTTTGTATATTTCTAGATCAATTCATGTTGATATTCCTTGATGGGATCTTGGTATTTTCATCAATAGAGGACGATCATGAGGAGCATTTATGTAAGGCTCTATAGTGTTTGAAGAGGCATCAAATTTATGCCCATGGATCCAAGTATTTTTTCTTCTTGTTAGAGATTCATTACTTGGTCCATATCATATCTAGTGATGGTATCTTAGTAGATCCATTGATGATTAGATCGATTATGGGTTGGCCAACACCTACTAGTGTTTTAGAGGTTAGGTTTTTTACGGGGTTAGCTTATTACTACATATATTTGTAGAGGGGTTCTCAAGGATAGTGCATCCTATAACTTTATTTCAATAGAAAGAGGAGAAGTTTGAGTGGATTGAGTAGTGTGAGAGGGTATTTTGAACCCTCAAGGTTTATCTTACTAGTGCTCGCATCTTAGCAGTACTTGATCTAACATTATACTTTGAGGTTTGTATTAATGCATCATTGGAGAGTATAGGTGTGATACTTTTGTAGGAGGGTCGAATGATCACATATGAGTCAAGAAATCTCAAGAATCATGATCTAAACTACCCTACTCATGACTTAAATATTGGAATAGTAGTTCATCCTCTAGTTAGATGGAGAAATATTATCTTGAGCCATCATTTTGAGCTTCATTAAGATCATTGTATTCTTTAGCATATATTTAAGAAGCTAAATCTAAACACTTGTCAAAGGCATTGGATGAAATTCCTTTGTGAGGAGGAATTTGATGTATATTGTACCAAAGGAAAGGAGAATGTGGTGTCAGATTCATTGAGTAGACAACACCATGAGATTATGTCCATGAATTTGGACACAAACTTGAGGAGTCGGTCTAGTTGCTAGAGGATGATTGGTATTGCAATGTTCAGCATGAGTTGTAGTCACAAAGGGCCCTTGGAGGAAAGTATCAAAGATATACATTGGAGGTAGATGGTTTTTTATTTCATATAGGTCATACATATGTGCCACTTGTAGGAGATCTTTGTATAGTGATTTTATTAGAGACTCATAGGGCACCATATGCAGTGCATCCAAAGGGGAAGAAGATGTATGCCAATCTATGAAAATTATATCATAGGGTAGGCATACAATGTGATATTAAACATAGCTTGCTATTTGATGCCTTAAGTGTTAGAGACAAGGTGGAGTATAAACATCTAATAAGGTTACTTTACGCTCATGATATACTTGATTGGTGGATTTTATAGTTTCTCTACCTTTTTCTTCTTGATTCCACGATTCCATCATGGCAACAATTGGAAATTTGACTAAGATAGCACATTTCTCTCACTTCAGACTACCTACACAAATCTAGTAGTGGAAAGGGTATTTTTATATGATATTGTTAGATTATACATGATTCCTTGGAGGATTATATCAAATAGAGATATGATATTCACTTCATCTTTTTGGATAACTCTATAGTAGGCATTGGGAACATAGATAAATTTTAGTTTAACATATCACCCCGAGATATATGATCAAATAGAGTGGATGAGTAGGTTCTAGAGGATATGTTACAAATGAACATTTTGGATCATCAGTCCAAATGAGATGAGTACTTATATATAATTGATTTTTCCTATAAAAAACAATCATCATAGTTCATTAGGTATGAAACCTTACAAGGTGTACATGGAAGCCCTTACAAGACTCCTTTGAGTTGGGATTAGATCAATTATAGAGTCACTATTAGTATAGAGATGATACATATTATAGAGAGGGGAGGAGGATGTGAGACCCACAATTTGATTGATAGACTTTGACGACTATTTTATTTGATATCACCATGGACACTTTATGTTATGATTTATTATTATGGTGTTAAACTATAGTGTTGTAAATTTTCACCCTTGACAATTCCACACTATATTTTGTCCCCCCTAAATTATTGAGCCTAGTTGGGTCCCTAATTTCCTAAATTATGCATTCTATAGCCCATTTGTACCATTCTCTGAGAAATTGCAAGCATTGAATAAATGCATCCAATTATTGTTTTTCCCTTGACACTTGATATCCTAGAAAATAGGGCTAGGAACCATTCGCCCTAGGGCGTATGGGTCCCCCTATTTTTTTGGGGACCATGGATATGTCAATGTCAATATTTTAACATTCAAAATATAACTTGTAAATGTCGACTATTGGGATTTAATTTTTAGAAAATTAGAGAAATGCCTATAAATACCTAGTTATTGCATCATTTGAAATCTAACTAGAAAATATTGGTGAACTTAAGATCGAGAGCACTATCAAGCAAGTCAACAACAACATTTCATATATTTATTGCAGCAATTCAAGATCCTAACATCATGTCAAATCTTATATGAGTTCATGTTATCATTATTTGTGAAGGCTAACCCTTGTTGTAGGTCTCCAAGCAATTCAAGCAATCAAGCAAACAAGATCCAAGACCTTGAAGTGATTTGCATGACTTTAGTCCTTCAAGGAAGCCATTGAAGGGTGGTGAGTTGCAACACTTTGTTCATTCACCATTCCTTCCTACCATTTATCCTTTGTTATCATTGATATTGCCATTGTGGAAGCGGAAACACTAACACGGGATTTGACCAAGGCAACCCCCTAAATTACACAACATTTCTTCTCTTTGTGAATGTGAAGATTTTAGGTTTAGAGAGGATTGAAGGAAGTTTGAAGATAATTCATTTATTATTGCATTTAAAGCCCTACATATTGTCAACTCACAAAAAATCACCTACAAAATTATCCAACAGTGATCTGACAACTTTGCAAGCGGAAACAAAGTTCTCAAATCTATCATTAGAGGACTACAAAAACTAATAAGAAGAATCCTACAAGGATCTAGATGCCCTTGGGCGACTCTGTCTTCCTATAGTGATCAAAACTGAAATTTATGGATAGGTACACATCACTCTACCCTTCCCAGATCTACCTACAATTCTCTGTTTCTAACTGCCAATTATCGGGAACTTGCATTTTGCATATTAGGTCATATAGTCTAATTAGGTTAATCAAGGAAAATCAATTCCAATCCATTCCAAGACTCAATAAGATGTAGACCTGTGTCTAATTGTGATGCAAGAGCATCTTGGGTTATGAGAGCAATCTTGCATCAACCAAAAGAATGCATTTTAATTTTTTAATGTTCCTAAGGTTTGGTAATTATTTATTTGGAGAACAAATTGTAATATTAGGCCTAAATAAATATTAAATGGTTTTTATTATTTTGTTGCAAATTTTGGGAGTGTAGATAATTTATGAGGTAATTTAAATGGGAAAAATCTAAAAAGGAAAACATGGCGTGGAATTTTTGGAAGTTAATAAAATACATCAAGGAGCATTTAATGATTTTTCTAATTGTTGGAGAAGCCTTTTTAGTTTCATGGGCGTAGCCTTTTCAAAGGAGGCAAAAATCATAATTTTTTGAGAAAGTAGTGCAAAAGTGTTTTATTTGGCAATTTTTGAGTGTCATGAAGGAAGATTTTTGAAGAAGACTTAGGCATGGATTTTCTTGGAGAGTGTGAAGAAGGAATTTTGTTGCAAGTTTGAGGAGGTTATTACAACAAAAAAAGGTCCTTAGAGACCATTTTTGAAGATTGATTCAATGAAATATTGGAGGTTGGAAGCTACAGGTTGAAGATTGGAGGTTATAATTGAAAGGAGGAAAGTTGTATTTCTTTAATTTCATATAAAAATCATATTGTAATTTGTTTTGAGTTATTGTACATCAGTCCTAGGGACTGTAAAATCTAATTTTTTGAAGTTCTACAATTTTTGTTGCAAGTTTGAAACATAATACATTGATTCTAGTTTGCAGAACTTGCATTCAATCATTGTTGTTTTAGGTGGTGTACATATCTCCATTGAGACGATTTTTTGATTTCAGATTTGATTAAGGGGAGAGTCTTCCCTCTACGTCAATGGTATTAGAGAGGGAGTTCTTGAGTGTGTAGGTAGAAGCGTCAATGTGAGGTGATTTGCAACAAGACCTATGGTGGTGTGTGTGTGATTTGTGTGTAAATAGATCACTGAACATGAGGCAGTTTACATGTGAAGAAATTGAGGATTTGAAGATTTGTGTTGAGGCTTTGCGAGGACTTGAAAATGCTAAAGAAGAAAGGCAAGAAGTTTGTCATAGTTGTGTATGCAGGTGAACAAGAAAGAGAAAATATTGCAAAAGTATGCTTTGAGGATAACATGAAGGAAGATGGTAAGATTGTAGCAAAGGATGAGAAGCAAAAATAAAGTGTAGCAATCCAAGAGGAAAATGATGTTACAACAACATGCTTGGGTGAGAGCATGGAAGAAAATGAGAAAAATGAAGAAGAGAAGTTTGTTGTAGCATTCACTAAAGATGGATGGGATTTAGAAGTGAGCATTGAGGAGATTGTTGTGTGTAAAGTTGTGGCAGTTGAGGATGTTGCAGTTAAAACAAAGTATATAGTGATGTATGAGGATCTAGTGTTGGGTGAGGAACCTAATGAAGACCAAGAGTTTCTTGAGGAAGAGAACATAAATATGAGAATTTGTTCAGTGCAACAACAAAGATAGTAGCATTCAATAGTGAGGAAGAAGATGTTGTGACAAAAGAAATCATCGAGGTAAAATCTAATTTTTATGAGTTTTGTAATGTTGAATTTGTAAAGGATTTGCATTGTGAGATGATAAAAGAGTTAGAGAAGAGAAAGCATTATGAAGATGCTAAGTGGTATACATATGTATACTTGTAGGTAGAGGCTATAAAGGAAGTTGCATACCTAGAGCTTGGTGGAGGTGGTCGATCTGCGATGGTTGAATCCCACAAATGAGAAGAGGAGAGTAGAGTGTATTTGGTGGAGCAGGATGGTACATGGTGGATGTGAATCCATGAGAGGAGCTCAAAGGGTGGTGAACAAAGTTGTGGAAGGATGGTGCTTGTGCCAACAAAGAGCTAGAAAAAGAGAAAGAATAAATAACCCTATGCACATTTCACAAGTGATGGAGTTCGCTACAAATTGATTGAAATTTGAAAGGGTGGTACTACTACTCAACTCCATTTTATGAATCTAGATTCAAAAAATCTACAAACCCTTGAATATGAAGTAAGATGGTGACTAACTATAGGAAACCCTACAATCCCAATATTTACAATATTAAAAAATCTCTAAATCCCATGTCTAGATTAGCAAGGATTGACTTATACATCAACAAGTCAATAATCCCAATTCAATCAATATATCTTCCAATTTCCTATTGATTCCTTCAAACCTTGAATATTAAATCTCTCTTATAAATCGGTGAAGCAAAAGTAAAACCTATGAATGAAGTTGTCTATAAGCTGGCTTGGGAGATCTTTCACTCTTGCACCGGGTTGTTCTTCCTAAGGGATTTTTTCCTAAAGTGTTTCTAGACTCTCAAATCTCTTGCAAAAAACCTTAACAAAATAATCTTCTCAACAAAGAATAAATGTGCAAATGAGCTCCAAATGGATTTTTATAACTCCCATGCCCTAATTTGCATTTGAGTTATATTTCATTTAATTTACTTTTTTCCCGCTTTATAACTCCCTTTTCAATTTGCACTTTATATTATAAAGTGCACTTTAAAAACATTTATATCGCACTTTTAATAAAGTCATTTAATATATTATAATAACGTATAAAGTTAATTAATTGAAATTAATTTTATAATAATGTTATTAAAATTAAATATATAGGACCATTCAATACCAAAATGTCTCCAGAATATAAATATGTCATCACACCAAAAATGGTAACTCTACCAACTAACCATACTAGTGATTTACTATAAATAGTAAGTATAGAGAAAATGTTCATGTGACTTACTAAAAATAGTAAGTATGGTTAAAATGACTAAATAGTTATTAGATGCACATGACAACTGAGAGGGGGTGAATCAATTGTACATTAAAACATTCAATCCCTCATTAACTTTCAAACCCTTATCAACATTTAAACCCTCATTAAGCATGAGCAAAATATAAACATATGAAACAAAAATGTAAACATAACCAAGCACAATGGAACACCAGATTTATGTGGAAAACCCTAAGCAAGGAAAAACCATGGCGAGGATTAGCTCACATGTATATGAATAGCATGTTCATTGAATATAATTAGGCTCACTGCCAAGGGCTCACTGCCTAAAGGACTCACTATCTAGAAGAAATAAGATATAAGAAATTGTTATAGAGAGATTTTACTATCTCAGAGAAAGATGAAGATCCATCTCTGCAACTTTGCACCATCCACAACCTTCGGCTCACTGCCTTCAACAACTTCAGGCACACTAAAAATGTAGACACCTTCTACTCATTGCATCCAGAGTCATAGGAATTTAAGCTCACACTTAGATCACCACACTTGATCAAATTTGCATCTCACACACACTTTATAGATCCACACACATCTCCAAAAATTATCCTTGCTTATATATCTTCCATAGCCTCAAAAACCTTCTCCATATCTACCACAATGAAATGTATGCACCTCAAACGTGCAACCAATAAATAGGTCGCTACCAAACACTTTCACTATGGAAATAAGTGAAGGTGACCATGCCAAGGATTCAATAAGACCCAAATCTACATCAACATGCTTCACCATGCTTCCACAAACAATAAAAAATCTTTGTAATTAGCGCTAGCACCTAGGTTGGCCAAACCTGCACTAACACTAATAAGTGACCACATACATGCTTCTCCAAGTACAGAAACAATATGTGAACCAAAAAGAAACACTTGAAATCATCCACACAACATCTCAAAATATTCCAACATCATCAAGATATTTCACAACATTGCCACAACCACCTAAAACTAAGAACACCATCATCTTGTGCAACCAACAACATTGCCACAAACATGCAACATATTATCCAACCTTGTGGAACAATTGAACACACAAAACTCCAAGGTAAGGTAGATACAAGAAATATTAGCATTTTCCCAAATATGTAGGACAATAAACCACAACATGGAGAAATACTGAGCAATCTCATTTCTCTGAGAAAACCTTTTGTACATGCAACACACTGTCAAACACATCTTCCATTATTGCATGATACAAAAGCTAAAACTCTAGATATAGCACCTCTTAAAACCTATGATCATCACATCCAAACCACACAATCATATCTTCAACCATGAAGAAATTTGGAGCACAAAACTGAACACACCTCTACCACACTACACACTCTTTTCTTCAAATTTTCTCAAAAGCACTTGGAAACCAAGTGAACCAGCTGCATTAGCAACACCACAAACACCTGCTCAAAATTTCTAACAAATCTACAACAACAAAAAACTCCCCATCTACAATACCCACTCAACACCACGCTATAGGTTGACATCAGTGACAACACTTAAAGGAAACATAGTGCAACACACTCACTGTTGACATCAATGACAACACTGCAACAATATTCCTGACCATTATGGAGGTTGACATCAATGTGACACCAAACCATAACACATCCACACTAGGGGTTGCACCATAACTCTTTCTCATGCAACACTCTTCAACAACTCCAACAATCTCCACACACTAGGGGTTGACATTAATGACAACACCATCAATCTCCAACAATCTAGAAAATCTCCAACAATAGCTTCTATGAACTCCTTGGTAAACACTGGGTTAGGAAAAACACTATTTGAGCTCAAAAAAGTCAGACTAAAAATTTTTGCAACACCCTCAAAGGCCCCCTAACCACCCTTTTAGTCCACAGGGACCAAGTGATTGACTAACCACTATGACTGACCATTTACTAGGAAAAATGGGACATTACAAAAAGCAAGAAGGAAAATAAAAGGGAAAATCACATATATAATTATCATGAGAGATCTAAGGCTTTGGTAAATCCAAAGTAATGTGTTGGAAGAGTGGCAATAAAGGCCAAATCAAGAAGGATTGCAAGGATCATAATAAATAAAAAATGATTCAGATGACGATTCAAATTCTAAAGCTTCTCTAGGTGAATCAAATGTATTTTTTGTGGCCCTTTCTACACATGCATGTGCGAGGATGCAAGGATAATTGAATTTGGTGTCTCTTTCAACATGAATCCATGCAAGGAGTGGTTTTTTTAATATGAAAATTTTGATGGTGGAAAGGTCTATCTTGGTGATAATTATTTTCTATAAGTATTGTTGGGTATGGTCAAGTCAAGATCACATTATCTTATGGGAGGTTCAAAGGAATTTTAGGAATTATGAACATGTTGAGTTTGACATATATTTGGTTGTTTGTTAGCAAGATGAATAATATGGGTGTGCAAGTAGTCTTAAATGGTGGTGTGTATAAGATGGTTCATGGAGAATAAGAAAATCAAGTTTGGGTTGGCACTCTATTCTACCTTGATGTTATGACCTACATTCAATATAACAATTTAGTGGTGCCTATAACATTTGTACTTACACAATTAATACTTGTAGAAAATGGATTAGTTACATCAAGACTTGCAACAAATACACACATGAAAAATAGATTTATAGCAAGGGAAAACATGATGTGGTTCCCAAACATGTTCTCACCTAAAAAAGTAAGCCAGCAACTAAGAATATTATGTTGTGGTATGAGATCCTCGGCCACATTGGTGAGAAGGGTCTTAGGACCTTAAAAAATGAAAATCTTGTAGAGAGGATAATTGATTGCTCTCTTGATTTTAACTTTTATGAACATTGTATTTATGGAAAATAAAATCATGCTTAATTTAATTTGAGTTTGAATAAATATTTTAGATATTTTTCTTAGTGATGTGTTTGGTCCTTTAGATGTCCCTTCATTAGGAAAATTCATGTATTATTATTTTTTTATTAATAATTTCTCTATAGGACTTGGGTTTATTTTCTTAGGCACAATTCTAAGGTCCTTAGTTATTTTAAAGAGTTGAATATTCTTATGGAAAATTAGAAAAGTATAAAGATCAAGATGTTGAGAATAGAAAATGGTGGATAATATTATTTGATTCAATTTGATATATTTTATTAAGAGATGGTATTTCATAACATAATATAACCCCAAACACTCCTTAATAAAATGGAGGTGCAGAACACATAAATGGGTCATTGATGTAGAGGGGAAGGAGTATGCTCAGTGGAGTCAATTTAGAACAAAAATATTAGGCAAAGGAAACAAGCATTACATGTTGCTTAATTAATAGGTCCCCTTCATCAATACCTATGGATATAAACCCCTTCAAGGTTTAGATGGGTAAAAATCCCTCACTTTATCATATTCAATCATTTGTTTGTGAGGCATATGCTCATGTTCCTAAGGAGAAGATGTCAAAGTTGGATTATTAGGTATTAAAATGTATCTTCATTAGTTATGGCGATGGTGTGAAAAGAGATAAGTTATGGGATCCTATGAATATAAAGCTATTGTATAGTAAAAATTTGTGATTTTTAGAAAGATCAAGCATTCTTCTATAATTGAGAAATTAGATGCGAGTGCATACCCTATAGTGTAGTTATAGCCAAAGATCGAGATAGTTATGCCTAAGCTTGAACCAAAGGTTTGGGATGGATCTAGTCAGGAGGCTAGCATAGAGACATCAAAGAGTTTAAAAGAAAAACCTTCAATTCAACCTTTAAGGAGATCCAATTAGAAAAGGAAAAAGCTAAAGATGTATAGCTTTCTTGATTTTATATGCATTTTTATCTTGATTACTAACATTGATGAACCTCAAACTATGATTGAAGCAATGGAGATGGATGATAGAGAGTCTTAGAAGTTGGTCATAGATGATGAGATGGATACTTTAAGGAATAATGACACTTGGAATTGGTTAGTTTTTGAATGTTAAGAAGCATTTTGATTGAAAATGTGTTTTTAAGAAGAAATTTAGTTCAAATAATATAATTAAAAAGTATAAGGATAGATTGGTTATGACAGGATATTCCAAAGTCATGAGAATTGATTATATGGTGAACTTTTGATCTTGAAATTGAACAAATAGATGTGAAGATAATATTCTTACATGGTAAATTAAAGGAAGAAATGTACATGACACAATTTGAGTGCTATGTGGTAGAAGGTGAGGAATAATTACTGTCTAGATTAAAAAACATTTGTATGGTTTCAAAGATTCTTCTAGATGTGTGGAATCAAAATTTCAATTCATATGTTTTGAAGATGGGATTTGTAAGGTCTAAATCAAATCACTATGTGTACTTTAAACATGATGGTACTAATTTCCTTGTTATCACTTTGTATGTGGATGATATGTTGATATTTGGTAATTGTAAAGTGATGATTAAAGATCTAAAGTCTTCAATTTCATTACAATTTGACATGAAGAACTTGGGGATTGCTAAGTTCATCTTAGGCATGGAGATCAAAAGAGATAATTAACAAAAAATATATGGTCACATTAGAGTATGTTTAATTTATGTTGTGTCATTTTCGCATGGCTAACTACAAACCAATGAGCATTCCTATTTTGGTGGGGAATAGGTTATCATTTGACTAGTGTCCATCTTCCCTTATGAAAATCAGGATATATATAATTTTCCTTATGCTATTGTAGTTGGTAGTCTAATGTATATTATGGTTTGTACCAAACCAAATATTTCTTAAGCAATAGGAGTCTTGGGTCATTATATGGCTAATCTTAATAGAGAGAACTAGGTGGTAATGAGGAGATTCTTTAGGTACTTGCAAGGGACTATAGAGTATTCTACTTGCTACCAACAAGAGTACTTGCAACACTTAGAGACCCACAAGTTTGCTGACTCAAATTGGGTAAGAGATGTGGATAGTAGAAGATCTATTAGTGATTATATTTTCAAGTTGCTTGGTGATGCAATTAGTTGGATGAGAAAGTGATAGACTGTGATCACTTTATTCACTACAAAGGTAGAGTGCATGGTAGTTGCTCATACATGTAAGGAAGTAATTTAGCCTCAAATAATGTGTTTGAATATTGGACTAAGTCAAAAAGCAATTTGAATTGAATGTGACAGTTAGAGTGCCATTATCTTGGAAAAGAACTTGACTTTTCATGCATAGATGAAGCATATAGATTTTTAGTATCATTTTGTTTGTGACTTGATGGAGGATGAAAGGGTCATGATACAAAAGGTTAATACTTTGAAGAGTGTTATAGATGTATTGATGAAGCAAGTGAGCACAGAGAAATTCAAATGGTGCAATGAATGTATGGGCCTCACGACCCTTATTAGTTAGAAGATGGTGTTTCCCTTATGTTTTTGTAAGGTGTTTGACAAGTGGGAGAATGTTGGGAAAAAGGTATCTCAACCTTAGTTTTTCTAATATATTTGTATTTAATTATTTAATTATATTGTATCTCATATAGTTTTAATTTGGTAATTTGTAATTATCACTTAGTTGTCATGAAAATTGTTAAATGCAACTATGATAATTTGTAAAGTGGATAAGAGTTGTTGGATTAAAAAGAGCATGAAAACAAGGATTAAGTGTGGACTTGGATAAGAAAATTAATATCTTTAGTTTGCATGTACATGTTACAAAAAGAAAAATAAGATCACAAGTGGAGTGTTTTAGTTGAAAGAGAAGTGCATGGAGATTTTGGACCTCTTTTAGCTCATAATTTTCTCTCATGATTTGAGAAACCATTTATGGTTTCTAATTTTGGGTCTTTCATATATAGATTGACTCATAGTTTGGAGATGTATGTTTTTTTATATTATACGAATTTACAAAAGGTTATGTTGTTGAAACTTCTTTAGACCTGTATTATTTTTCTCCTATGAAGGCTTGAGCGTATTGGTGTATTGTAATTATATTTGGTACTGCGAATACATTGGTTTGAGTTTCAAAGAGTAGGTTTATTCCTAAAGGGTTTTCCTCAAGTAAAGATTGTGTTGTTGTGGTGAATGTTTTTGCATTTATTTTTCATTTTTAAATTTTTTAAGATCTTGCAATCACGCCGGTCTTAATTGATTAGTGTAGGAAGTTTTTTCGTTATTAACTTCCTTTCACCATTGACCACCCTATCCAAGAGCAAAGTAAACTTTTTGATGTAAGATTTGTGACAATTAAGTCAATGCAAATTTAATAATAGAGCTCAAATTCAAATTGTCAACTACAATCTAAAATTAATCATTCTTCATTAAATACATAAAATCAACAAAACAAAATTAAGATGTTCTAACCCACTCAATTTCATTTATATTTACAATCTCAACTCCTTATAAACAACTAATTTATATTCTCTTTTATATCAATTCTTTTTATACCTATTCTCAAACCTAAATATGCATTATGTGTGAATTATTTCCCTATATTTATACAATAATAATATTTTTAAAAATATATATTGTGTGTGAATCATTTTCCCAGATTTATATAATAATATATTTTTAAAATTGCAATAACAACTATAGTTTGCAAGAGAAAACTAATGAAAGTTGCTTTCCCTAGGTTGAATTTGAATTGGGCTATGGTCACACCTAGGCTTGATAGGCACATGGGGAGTAAAAAGTACCCCTATTCGTTGTACCTCATTCTTTCCACTTGGTATTTAGGGCATTTAAGGCTCAATTTCAATAAAACTAATTGTAAAATCAAATTAGAATATTCTATCCATTCCAAAATTACCTTTTAACTAATGATTTAGTTAGTGCACACTAAATAAACTCATAATGAGGCACGGGTTGCTAGATATACGGGCGATATGCATGCCGTAGATCTAGAATTTTTTTTAGAAAAAGCACAAACGACAACCAAAAGCAAAATTTCATGGCAAAGCACAATCAAAATTTTAATCATACAGTAACATTTTAAACTTTAAAACATGTTATCTAGATAGTTGTGTAGATTTAGAAGAATGTTGGTTGATGAGATTTGGGTAAGATCATTGTTGGCCACAATCATACAGTCGACTAAATCTGTGTTTTTTAAAATCAATACAATCATTATAGCCCCCATGGGAAACTTCAAAATAATAATGTCTTTCTCAGGACAAGAATTGCCCACAGTGGTCCAAATAGATCTTGTACAGGACGGTGTACATGCAGTCCAAGCTCTCTGGACTAAATCTGCAGCTTCCACTTTTGGGTTATTTGAGCTCTTTTACTGAACGCCCTTGGACAAAGCCTATGATGATGTTTTTTTTTATTTACCTGCAATTTGTAGTAGAAATTTGTCATAGTCTATTGCTATCCTGTGTAGTCCCTACCAATTCCCCAATAACAAAACATTTGGAAAGCATTTTCCTGCACGTTCACCAAGAAAGTAAGACTTTAGAGAGCACATTTGACCCAGTTGTTTTCAACTCTAATTCGTATGGATGCCCTAAACTACTCCTTTGACCTTCGAGGTTGTGTAGCTATCATGGACAAAGTCATGATTCCATACATACCAAATCCACTTATTAAATACCCAATACAAGTAAGTACTTTAGAAGCAGTCCAATTGAAGGAAGTGAGGTGATATAGGCTAGAGTTAATACTAAAAGTTTGAATCTTATCATTCAAATGTAGTGGATGTTTATCTGTTCTTTGAGGAATTGAGTCTAAATGGGGAAGGTAATATAGTATGGAGTGCTAATGTTAAAGTTAGGATCTTATCATTGATATCTAGTGGGTGTTGTAGATTTGTTTGGCAAGCTGGACAAATGATGTGATATAACACTGTTATACATGGGATATGAAAATTGAAATGATGTAGTGGGTGCATTCTTGGGATCTTCAAAGGAAAATGCTTCTTCTCAATCAGTGCTCAGTAGCCTTGCATGCCTAGAACTTTTTGGCATAAAAACCACGACTCATTCCATTCGTATGAATCAGTAGTAGTGTAAATGGCAGCAAATCACAACAACCTCTGGAACTGGGACTATGAAAATTTTAGGCTTGATTCAGATTTTCCTATGGGTCAGTTGACTTAGTGTTTGTTGTTTGTTGTTTGTTTGTTTGCTGTTATATTATTCAGTATTGTTTAATCTTTTTTTGAGTCTTTTCTGATGAGGTATATGATTTGGCTTGTGAATTCATTATCAGCTATATCTCAGTCACTGTGGGATGAATGGGAGCACAGTTTACTTGCCTCCACACCTTCATCACAGATAATTCAGCAGCCCCAGTTATCAACATTATCTCTATACAATGAAGGTCAGTGCACAGTCTCTTGATCTGCTGTAGATGTATGAATAGTTAATATGTATGTTTTGCAGCTAGTAAATGTATGGATAGATAGCATATAGATTCTGTTTGAGGTGTTTGTGATATATAACAATTCAGGCACTTGACTACATTACTAGTTTCTAACTTTTAGATTGCATTA
>VDFB02170685.1:104663-132691 GCA_007258455.2 Sequoia sempervirens | reverse complement strand
CATCAACTAGATACTATTAGCTAACTTTTGACTATAGCGTTTTTTAAAATACTGCAAAAAAGTTCACCATGCTCAAGTCGTACAAGAGTTGCTATGTTATGTTTTTCTGAAAAAATAGCACCAATTTGTGTACGTCCCTCTTTTGAACCCCTTAATCTCACCCATTTTAAAAATAAATTAGTATTTTAGAAAGTAGACTCAGAGCACTTCGATCCTTGTTTTTGTTCCATCTCAAAATTTTGAGTGTAACTATCCTCAATTTCATGTCCAAGGTCAATATTTCCTAATTTCAGAAAAAAAGTAGCCACTTAAGCCCTCTTTTTGGGAACCATCTTGGTGCACTTACCCAAAATACAATTGAAATGTTATCCAATAAGCACAATGATGCAACCAAATAGAAAGACACAAAGTTACCTTCCCAACTACGAGCTCTCAAGGCCAATGGCGGAAGGAACAGAGTGACACCACCATGTAGAAAAGGTGAAGCTTGATTATTGTGCAATGAGAGTGGTGTTGCAACAAGAGTACATTGTTGGATCCAAATGAGGAGCTTGTAACAAGAAGAAAAATGGTATAGGGTGAAGCAAGAGTGTGAGAATGAGAGAATGAAGTGTTAGAATCTGTGAGAGAGAGCATGCCAAAATGAAGGGATTGGAATGAATTGAGTTTGAATTGGAAAAAATGTAGGCAAGAGGTCAAATTTTCTTGGTTAAGGGAGGTAGGGAATGTTACTCTTCGTAGCCAATGGAAAACATAACATTTTTGTAGATATGTGGGGCATAAATCTTGTTAGGATGGCAATGTGGCATGCAAATATCTATATGGCTTACACACATCCCTGATAAAAATACCAACGCAAAAAGATGTGACCATGTGGAAGGGACAAGGTGGTAGTGGTGGATTTTACATCATTGAGTTTATATTTTCTATGGTAGGGTAAATTAAATGGGGAATTTTCCTAGGGTGCAAATTCACGCCATTACAACTTCTAAAAAACATAATGATTTTATTCAAAATTAATTGTTGTCCGATAAAGATGAACCTACTACCTTTGAAAAAGCATGTTTAAAGATAATAAAAACAAAAAACGAATGGAGTCTATGAGAGATGAGATGGAATCTATGATGGAAAATCATACATGGGATTTAGGGTCTTTTCTATCTAATAAGAAATATTTATAAAATAGACGAGTACATAGGGTGAAGGAAGAAGAAGGTGGACAAAAAATATAAAAAACCAAGTTGGTGGTCAAAGGTTTTGATCAACAAAAGGGCATTCATTTCATTGAAATATTTTAACCAATAGTGAAAATGACTACCTGTAACGCCCCGCCTTGGTTACCGTTAAAACAAAGTGTTAGGAATGAAATTTACCAAACAATTTTTTTTTTAAGATATTTAATTTTCACAGTTGCCATAAGGTTTCCAAGACAACGTTACTTAATCCTAATAATTAAACTCAGCACACTATCATAAACATAAGTACAAATATAATTTCATGAATTTTTCAGTTTACAAAACTTATTACAATTGAGAAACCATAGGTCTAGATTACAAGAGGGATTTTAATAAATCTTGATACATCCAAAGTTGGTACAATATGAATACTCTTATACAAGAGGTAATTTTTACAAAGCTGATAGTGATCATATCACAACTAATATCCATATCCATGAACATGCTTCACATCCTCAGTCACAAAAATGAAGTAACTGGAACTAGCTGCAAGCATATGATCATCTGCAAGAAAATACAAGATGTAGCACAGTTTCCTCCCAACCATGTGGAACCCGAAGGTCCACTCCCTCTGTGCTAGGAGATAATAATAGGTCCACAAACAATGAAGATAGAACATCACATTTACGGGGTTTACATTTCACATCACGACATAACGATTACAAATCAAAACAGATAAAATCTCAGTATCAAATTATATCAAATAGAAATCTAAACACATGGTACACGATCATGTTATAGACTAAGAGTGTCATCACATCATCGAGATAGGTTACCCTGGTGAATCTTCCTAGACTACTGGCCCTCTCTCCAAGAGTTACCCTGGTAGCCTCTACCGATTCCCGGCCCCTATGCAGACCAATGTGGAGTCACTTCATCTTTCAAGAGGACAAGATGATGACTTGCCATTCCAGGCCTTCTCAACCTTTTCTCAACCTGAACGAGCGTTAAGACAGTAGGCAAGGCACACTTTTATCCGATTTATTTTTTATAACTTCCCAACCCATAATTCTTTAGTTAGGTTTTCACTGAATTAACACACCTACAATAAGTTACCCAGACAATCACTTCAGGATTTCGGCCCCTACCATAAGCCACTCTTCTATAACATGACTCAACATAAAAAAATCAATCTAGGGGTAGCTATCCAGCACAAAAAACAAAACCAGAATGTTTATGTCCTTCACTAGAGGCAAATCACAATCTCTAGGATGTCACTTCAAAAGACCACAAAATGATACAAAGCTATACCCCCAAGTAAAAATAATTGTAATCGAGCAAAGTGATCAAATATGTATTACACATAACAATACCATTCTCACTTCTCTTGCCTTTAAAGAAGAACAAATCAAAACTCAATAACATTACATGTTCACTCCCATAATATGTACATATCTCATCAAATACACTCATTTAATCTTCATGAATTAAGAGTTCAAAAATAACAATCTATTGACATTATAGAATGTCTTACAATTTACTATTTCAACTATTATTATTATTCAATACAAATAATAAGAACTCCTCTATTTTAAAAAAAAATCACTTAATTCCTAGGATACAATTATTAAATAAATAAATAAACAAAAAGTATCTTTAGCAGTCTAGGAATCATATGTTTAAATCAACTCTTTAAAGAACCTATTAACTAAAATGTAACTAACATTATAACATAAGTATCATACAAATTCTTTATATTTTATAATTCAATTACCCTGAAAATAAAAGTAGCATTATAAATTACAACATAAGTTGTTATATTTTCTTTTATTTTCATTCTTAGTCTCATACTTAACCAACACTTGTGTATAATAAATATCTAGCATTAGACAGATTTATAAAATATGATTTTTTATTTTTTTTATTAAATAATCTGCAACCGAACAATGCATGCAAAGAGAGAGTTTGCACAAAAGCTATGAGTAATAATTTTAAATAAATGTCACCACCGTAAGAGCTAACTTAGGATGCCATGCACAGATATCCTTTATAGATTACTCTAGCATGATACTTTAAACTCAATAACATATAAAATTTTAATGCATGGATATATATCAAGTACATACAGGCGTGGAAAGAGCATTTAACACATAATGAATAGAAAGAAAGGAACATGCATTAAAAGAGAAACACATTACTAACAAAGATCTGCAACAACAGCCAAAGAACGATTAAAACGAAATTTCCAAGTGCCAACAAATTGAAAGAAGCAATTTATTAGGAATTTTTTAATCATTAAAGCCATGCATGAACTCTAGAAATAGAAGTAAAGGCTGGTGTAAAAATCTGTAAGTGATATGACAACTTTAAGAATAAGATAAGTCACCATGCATTCAATGCGAGTATCAGTTGCAGGAGATAGTTTTAAGTTTCTAATGCCAAGAGACCAATAGAAGAAGTACTCAATACACAAAATATATTGCTAAGTACATACAAGTGCGAATTAAACCAATACTGAATGCCAAATGATATGACTGAAGGTAATGGCTTCACAGTAGTTTCTTTTAAAATTAACTTCCTAATACTAACTACAGATTGTGCACAAATTCCTGGCAAGATTTGTTACGGTTTATAGAATTGGCTCAGGAAGATATCAAAATACATTATAAGATTAATAATTATTTCATCCATTTGCTTTGGCATAGAAGAAAACACCATGGATGAAGGATTTAATAGCAACATACATTATTTTAAGTAAATTCTTTTGATCAAGATTTCCCAACAAGAATCATTGGAAGGATGTTGCACACAACCTCAGGTAGAAAGATCTAATTGGATGCATGCAGCTGATAATCTAAGGGTCTTAAGTAAAAAGATATCAGACAAGAAGCGATTTAGATTAGCACAGGGATGTATCCTACAAATAGCTCTTTCTCAAATCCCTAACTATAGCTGTGCACATTCTTAAGCAAGGGTGTTTAGATTGGTGAAAAGATATAGTTTGAGGAGATATCAATAAAAGAAAAAGATCAACAGTTACTTTTACCTTCTGCACAAAAATAGGGAATATCGCCGTCCAAAAAGGGATTATTTTAAATCAGATCTTTTATTCAAGATCATGTATAAATTCAAAGAATGAGGAAGAAGGTTGGCGTGGAATTCTACAAAATACCAGACAGAATTTCAATTTGAAAATAACTGAAACTTTAACATTTTAAGAGTTCTACAGGGTGACTCTAAATTAATAGAAAATCTTTAGTATCAATTATAAATAAAAACACCGATCTATATTCTATATCAGCATCATTTAAATTAGAGAGCAATCAAACTCATGGCTGAGCGGCACTAAAACAAGATATTTAGGAGAGATATTTAGTCAAATGTTTTGAAATTTAAGTGAATCTTTGGTTATCAAGGACGCAGGAGAAGTATGACTAACATAGGAATACAGGAAAACATTGAACTACAAATAATGAGATTGGCTCACTTCTTATAATTTTCCATAGGGTTTCAACTGTATTCCTATATACAGTAATATAACTCTTTCAACCCTTCAGACTGCGCCATTGACAAAAGTGGAGAACTTCTAAATAATACAAAGAATTAAGAAAGACTCTTTAGAAGCTATGGTGAAAGAAAAGGAACTCAGACTCTCAGATCTAACTATTTTCTATGTTTATACAAGCAAATGAATATAACATCAGGGTTTCTCTAAACAATTTTCTTAAATTTTATTACTTCCCTAAAATGTATTCTTACCGTTTTAATTTTACTATTCTTTAAATTTGAAACTCTTTCTAATTGCTTCTTTTCTTTTGTAGGTCTAATAAAAGCATTCTTTTTGAAATAAAGTTTTCAGAAAATTACAGAGTCAAATAATTCAAATCAAGAAAAGAACCTGTGCTAATTGCTGAAAACTGATCTGGAACAAAACCTGAAGCCTCCGTCAAATCTACTCAATACACCAGCAATTTGATGACAAAATCCAAAACAATCCAACCCGAATTATGCTTACAAACCAAATCTGAATTAAATGTTTTTCCAGAACAATCTGCTGTGCAATTTTCTAAGATCTGCTACTGTGAAATTTTCTTCCAGATTATTTTCTGTGAATGTCAAATTTCCATCCCCCAAAAGATATTAATTCATGCAAATAACTTTCAATCATCAAACTTAACTGATTGTTCATTACACATTGTAAATAGGTCCATCAGTTTAACTTGTTCTTTTAAAATATCAAATCAGATCTTCAATTGTCAATCACAGATTCCTATGACATTGAAAATATCTTTTCTCTAAAATATTTATTTCTCATAATTCAAGTTGCACAATTAAATCAGTAATAATAATATTTAATTAAAAGCATTGCAAGGAATTAACTTTCACTGATAAATTCAACAACTTATTTAATTTAACTTAATAAATTAAGTCACAAACATTGGTATAAACATTAATAAACATTTAATAAAATAAATAGTAAATACGCAAACACAAAACAATATATATATGAACACGACAAGATAAATTGGACAACTACACAGGGTAACATAGAGATACTCGTTCGAAAATGAATGATGGTTTAAAAGGACCTGTTAATACCTCTGACAACATATTTATATTGAATTAGGGTATGCTTAGACCTGACAAGCAGGTGGAGCTGCTACCCGGTACCTGTGTCTACAGGAAAACATCAAGGTTAAAACATATATATACTCATGTTAGAAAACACACCGTGAATAAGAATTGCAGTGTAGCAGGGTACTCACGAATGAGTAATGCTACACTATCTTATCCACCAACACAATGAGCAAGATCAATCATATACAATCATAACAATATGATAAACATAAGCAATAGCCATAAAAAATAAGCCACATCATGAATGAATCTATCACAGTATCATTAAACTAATCACCTCAACATAAGAACCACATGAAAAATCGTAAGCTAATAAACCATATCAGATATATGTCTATCTCAATAACATCACGGAAACACAACCAGATAAATAGGACGTCAATGTATCATCCATAGAGTATAAAAACAACATAATGTCAAAGTTACAACTGAGAATACACAACATAGTATCGTAGTGAACTAAAGCATCTAACAGGCAGAATCAAACTAAAAACAACTAAGACAGGATGTCACAGCGAGAGGGTCACTACACTATCATCAAAGTAGTGTTTGGATTGTTAGCCTTGTATATCTTGAATTAAAGCAACTTGATGTCAAGGTAACCTTTCTATATGTTGATTTGGAAGAAGATTTGTACATGAAGCAACTTGAAGGTTTCAATAAGAAGGTAAAGGTAATTTTGTTTGTAGATTAATGGAATCGTGTATAGTTTGAAACAAGATCCTAGACCATGGTATTTAAAAAATTAGTTCTTTTATGGTTGATAAAAAAATTACTAGATGTGAAAATGATCTTTGTGTGTATTATAATGTTTTGAAAAATGGTGAATTTATGTTATTACTTTCATTTTTTTTGTAATTTTTGTATCAATTATAAAAAAATGCATTCATTTTTTTAATTACTTTTTGTATAAAAATAAAAATATAAAATATATTAAAAATCTATATTTTATTAGTTTGCATCATTTTAAAATTCAAAATGTATATGTCACTTTCTAGTGATTCAAGTTAACAAGTTCGATCAATATTTGCCACTTCTTTTATAAAAGTGTTTTATAGCTACTTTAAAATTTCATTCAAAAATTAATATCCTTAGTAAATGATTATTGTTTCTAAATTTGTACCATCTTAGAAATATCCATGGTTCAATCTTCAATGCCATGGGATCAACCTATAGCACAAATTCAATCTAATGTACATATATGATTTATGATGCATGAGAGTAATTTATCAAAATGTGCACCTAATAAGCTATTCTCCTTCATTTCCTTTATAGGTGAATCTATCAAGGTGGTCTCTAGGAACAACATTTAGGATTTTTTTGAGTCAATAGTTGAATGGATTCTCCTATGTCAAATATTTCTGTGGGTGGAATTAACAACAATGAGAGATATCGAAGACAACATTCACTAACATGTAGTTGGTCTTTATGGAGATGTAATTATTTTTGTCTCTTATAAATTAAAGTGTGTTCTAGTAAAATTTCTTGTAATTTCATCAAGATTAAATTAATTGCATATTGGATTTCTTTAAAAACCATGATATGGAAACATGTCACACAAACATGTGTTAAGTTGGTTCACAATAGCTAGTAGAAAGGATTATGTAGCTTATAATATAATGTTGAAAAATGCAAACTTCAAGTTCATTCTCTCACATCAAAAGATTGAAATAGGTCTATGTTATGAGCCACTCAAAATGAACCTTGGGGTAAAATGATACTTTTGAAGTAGGTCTAACTATATGGAAGTGTGTTTGAGAGTTCAATAATAATGAATAAATAGTAAGATGAATGATAGTGAGTTGGTAATTAAAGGTTGACAAATAATTTGGCCATGAGCTAAACCATTAAGTGTATTTTTATTAGCTTAATGGTTTGATATTTTCTATAATGGTGAGGTCTAGTTACTTGTACTAGTTTTCATTTTTATAACTAGTAGGTTACTTGATGTGTATTATTAAGACAATGTGCTATTCAATTCTTTAAAAAAAATTTATTTGAGTTCAATAGTGAAATAAATTTTTCAAGGTGTATTGAATTCCAATCCAAGATTATTTGGGAGTCCATTTACACCCTCTGTTTAACATCACATTATTCAAGATTCAAATGATCAATAATAATTGTACACCTCAGCCCTACCAAAAAGTGGTAAATAATTATCCTACATTTATTAGTCAAAATTTATATTTAACATTATTTAAGAGTATCTGTCTATATTGAAGTTGGTGAAACTTGATTAAGTGTATACAAAACAATGCTAGTTGTTGAAAACATAGTGGATTGCTTGGTGGCTATCAAAGGTATTGGTTGTAGGGAAATATTTTTTGTAGAGTGACATACTTTTCATAGTTTGGACAAGCTAAGGACAATGTCTTTGAACAACAATTGTTGACCATGATGTTTTGAATGAATGAGAACCTAACAACTTTGACAATTTTTTTCTTAAACTTACATAAATGATCATCTAGGAGAATTCCTTTTATGGTTGTAAGATTCAAAAATGAAAAATGGCTAAGACCAAGTAGAAACCACTCTACAAAAGATCTAAGCCCAAATTTCAAATCCAAACAAGAGAGTACAAATGATAAAAGAGAGAAAACAAGAATGAAAGCATAAAATAAAACTCCCCTATCAAAGTTGATTATCTCCCTTGCTTCTCCTCCATTCTTTCTCAAGTTGGAAATATTTTTCCTCAAATTTTGAAGTTCTTGAATACCTACAAATGACAATGACACTATAGCAAGAACTTCAGAAACTGGTGGTTGTAAAGACAAAATGGAAGAGAATACCTTATTTTATAGAAGATATTTTGAATAGACAGACAAGATTGATCTTCTATAAAGATGCCAAGATCAACGGTTGAGAGGACATGCAACATAGAGGAATGGGGGTTACAAAATGAATGATCAAGATTCAGAAGAGACCAGAGTCAATCGATGACCGAGATTTGAAAATGAGATAGTGAAGGGAGATAATGGAGAAATTAAAAATTAAAATCATTTAATTCATGAGAAGGAATCTTTGACCAAGTGGAGGCATAAATAATTTATTTGAGGAAAAGGCAAGTGAGAATTTAATTAAAATGATTTATGCAACCTTTTCAATTAAATAGGAAGAAATAGAGAAATGGGGTTAAATAATTAAATCGGATTAATTATTTAAGTGGGGGAGAAATGTCAAAAGGTAGTCAAATAATTTAAAATTTATTTGACTATAGAAGAATTAAAAGATTAATGAATAGACAAATAATTATTAATAATTATTTGACTATAGATGAATAGTGAAAGGAAAATAATTAAATCAATAATAATTTATTTAATTATAGAAGGAAAGAGTGTTAGCAATGCAATTAAATAAATAATTTAATTAATAGAGGAATGCGATAAAAGACAATAATTAAATAATTGAAACTATTTAATTATGCAGGGGAGAAGACCAAGACAATGGAAAAATGATGCCTGTAGACCAAGAGATTTTTCAGTGTCTACAATGGTAAACTCACAAAAACATTCTATGTGCAAAACTTATTCTTAGACTAAGTCACAAAAACGATCTTCTATATCAATTTTGAGTAACACAAAGTTTATTATTCTTGTCTCATCTTTAGCAACTTATGCATTTCACTCAAGGAAAATGCTTGGGCATTTTCTTTCAAAGAGCCTCCATCTTCAATAGCTTTCCTAGCCATCTCCTTGAGTTTCTGCCCACTTGCTTGTATCTCTTTCCCTTTATTGTCACAAAGTACTTATCTTAGAACCTCCTTAACATTCCATTCTTCTGGAATCCTAGAGATATGTTCATAGAACTAAATCCCCATGTCCAATTCCACCAACAGTCGTAAATTGAAAAATTGATCCCCAAACATAGGCCATCTAGCTATGGGTACTTCCAATAGTTATTCTCTCAAGGTCACGTATAAAAGAAAATTGTAAAAGAATGTCTTGGGAAAAGAATCCAAAGGATCATGCAAAGAAGGCATGGGAGAGAGGAGATAAAGAGGATAAAATGAAAAAATAAATAGAGATAGATGTGTAACCACTAATGAGAATAAGGAATTATATGATTGGTGAGAGATATGTTTATGAGAAAATCATACTATGGGATTGGTTAAACGAAATCTTGGAGCTATGGAAGGAATTCCATGATGGGATAAAATAGGCCAATAAGTTGGGAGATAGGGAAGGTTCAATCCCTTCCATTCATGTGGTAGTTGCTTATTGTGAAATGTATACAAGTTATATTTTGACTTATATCGAATAAGAAAAGTCATCTAGAAGTGTCCACTAAATACATATGTAGCATCAATTTAGGCCTAATTTATCAAAAAAGATAAAATTACTCAGAAAATTGATGTTTTTATACCTCCTATTTATGTAAACATAATTTTATAAGAAATCTTAAAAATACTCTTTTGTAAATCTGTAAGTTTGGTTTCAAAAATTAATTATTTTAGTAGTTTAATTTTTGTTTATATTTTTTATATTGAAAGTAGGTCATTAGCGCCAAAATATAAGATTCCTTGTCTTATAAACAAAAAATACTAAAGTTTATTAAAAAAAATTATGATGCAATGGAAAATTGATTCTATATCAAGATTATATAATTTTTGAAAATTTATTTGATATCAAGATGATATATATATATATATATATATATATATATATATATATATATATATATATATATATAAAATAAATGGTTAAGATTGAAGGTGGTGTCCCATTGAAATAGTTGTGTTTTGAGTGCACATAAATTTTAAAATTTATTAAAATCTATTTATGAGGAAAAAAAAATCCATGCATTAAAGTTTCAAGTTATGAATATAACATAAAAATTTGGAAGAAAATAAATTATATAAAGAGCGATGTTCCACTTAACCTCATTTTAAAGCATTTTATCAACAACTAAATTATAGTATCAATTGTACAGAAAATACATTTATTTTTTACAAAAATTATATTAAAATACAAACATAAAATACATTATATTTTAGTATTTTGCATCATTTTAAAGTTCAAAATGTATATGCCACATTCTAGTGATTCAAGTTAATAAGTTAGATCAATATTTGCCACTTCTTTTATAAAAGTGTTGTATAGCTAGTTGCTTTGGACTTTCACTCAAAAAATAATGTCCAAGTAGTTTGATTATTGTTTGTAAATTTGTACCATCTTAGAAATATTCATGGTTAAATCTTAAGTGGGATAAATGTATAGCACAAATTCAATCTAATGCACATATTTGATTTGTGATGCATGAGAGTAATTTATCAAAATGTGCACCTAATAAGCTATTCACCTTCATTGCCTTTATAGTTGAATCTATCATGGTGGTCTCTAAGGACAACATTTAAGATTTATTTGAGTCAATAGGTGAATGGATTCTCTTAGGTAAACCATGTTTGATGGGTGGAATTAACAACAATGATAGATATCAAAGACAACATTCACTAACATGTAGTTGTCAATATGGAGATGTAATTATTTTTGTCTCTTTATAAATTGAAGTGTGTTCTACAGTGAAATTCCTTGTAATTTCATAGATGAAATTAATTCCATATTGAATTTCTTTAAAAACCATGACATGGTAACATCTCACACAAACATGTGTTAAGTTGGTTCACAGTAGCTAGCAAAAAGGACTATGAAGCTTATAATTTAATGAAAAATTTAAACTAAAAGTTCATTCTCACACATCACAAGATTGAACTAGGTCTTTCATGAGCCACTCAAAATGAACTTTGGAGTAAAATGATACTTTTGAAGTAGGGCCAACTATATGGAAGTATGCTTGAGGGTTCTGTAATAGTTATTAAATAGTAAGATGAATGCTAGTGAGTTGGTAATTAAAGGTTGACAATTTTTTTTGGCAATGAGCTAAACCTAGCACAAAAGTATACCACTTATGAATATGTTATTCAATTAATATGTTTTATGAATGCAAACATAAATCTAAATGAGAAGTACCATAACTATGTAGTAAAATGTATTTTATTAATATTACTGGTTTAATGTTTTCCATGACAACTAGGTCATAATTACTTGTACTAGTTTTCATTTTTATGACATGTGTATTTCATGTGTACTAGTAAGAAAAATGTATTATTCAATTTTATTTTATTTTAAACATTTTAAATTCAATAATAGAATAAATTTTCCAAGGAACACCTAAATGAAATCCAAGATTCTTTGGTAGTTCATTTAAGCTTACTCTTAATATCAAAATGTTCAAAAAAGTCAAATGATCAATAACAATTGTGCACCTTGGTCGGGCTTCGGGTGGGGTCCCATGGGGGTGGGCTTGCTCAAAAGTCTCAGGGGGTGTTGTAGTGTCTTTTTAGGAATTTTTTAAAGCTAGCGGTCCCATGAACAAAATAGTACAATTCAACTTAAAATGTTAAGCTCCATATTTTTAGGAAGCTAGTGATCCCATGAAGTGTGTTTCAGCTTAAACATTAAGCTCCATACTTTAAGTAAGCTAGAGGTCTCATGAATTTTACTTTTAATACTTTTAAATGTAATTAATTTCACAATAAAAAAATGAAATATATTTAATCAATTGAAAACTACATGATGGTTTTTGTTTATATTTGTGCATATATATTTTAGTTAATTTTTTATCATCTTCTATTGCAAATTTTACTATCTCAACAAGTTGTTGTACAACTGAAGATTATGCTCATGATAATTATTTTAATTAATTAATATACTGTTGTGCACATTGATCATCTTTTATTGCAATTTTCGCTAGCTCAACAAGTCAACAACTTCTTCCTTGCTATGCAATGCTCCTTCTGTTCTCTAAACGCATGTAAGGTAATAGGAGAGTGGTTGTAGAAATTTTAGAACTATGTGTCAGCTTAACACAACCATAATTGTGATTCTCAATATTAAATTTTGAATGTGTTAAATTTTTTTATAATTTTTTTTTACAGTGGATCTCAAAATACTCTCCAAAGCACTTAAATATTGGAGAAAATACCATAGTTAAGATCTTGAGTGATAAGGAAAAGGTATAATACCATAGTTTTTTATATTTATCATATCTTTTTAATGGACTTCTATAATAACTAAATATTTTGTGTTTTTCTTCCCTTAATTAAAATAGAGTAAAATATTTCAAAGTTTGATTGATTCTTGAATTTATTGGATTTTTTAATTATAGTCAGTTCAAGAAAAATATTTTTATAACTTACAACAAAATTATTTGCTCAAAATTTCAATGAGAAAAAGAAGAATATGACCAAATTAAAACACTCATAGACACATACAAAGTCTAGTACAACATTAAATCCATGAATTATATTTTTTTCAATACACCATGTTCATTATTACACTAGCACAATATTTGGAGATGTATGAATTCAATAAATAATAGTCATTGAAACAAAGACTTAAGCCTTCAATAGTTACAAATGCTTGGTGGTTGAAACCTCCCCTATTCATGACAGGACTACAGATCTCTCAGTCAAATATAAATTTAAGTTTGTGATTGATGTTACCCATGTAACTTTACAACACAAACTCTTCTTTAAAGACAGTCTATACTAAGAATTATAGCTAACACATGTGCACTGGCATGAACAAATGTATATATGTAGATAGCTAGTCTATTGGCACTGTATTTGAAAACTAATATTGAAATTATTGTTTTTTAATGGGTAAAATATGAAAAGAGGTAGTATCTAAACCAAGGACAGGATTGTAATTTTCCAAAAAATTTTGAAGTAAATTAAAAATAATTATATTGAGAGTTTTTTTCCTAGATTTTATTGTGTAGTTTATTTGTATTAATATTTTGGATCACATTTTTATCCTACACCTCTCTTTTTCATCCTGATTCAAGAGCTATAGGAGAAAAATGTGATAAGTTTATGATTTTTATCCATGTTGATTGCAGATTTCACCTTTCTCTTAGATGATAAGTAACAAGAGGACCATAAAATAGTAAGAAATTTAATTAATTCAACATGGACATTCTGAAGATGTCATGAAAATTTCTTATGCATGAATGGAAACCAATTTACACATTTGTAATTCATAAGAAATAAACAAGTAACACCATGATTACAAAAAATACAAAATGGACCATTCAACATCAAAGGAAGTCATGCATAATCAGGTCATGTGTTCAAATGTAATAACTGCAACATAATATTCACAATTTAATTTCTAGTTCTACTGCTACTATCTTCAATTGACAGAAAATATCTGTAGTTCATTTCACCAAAAGCCTCAAGAAAAGTTAAATTGCTGAATTTTAAGGAGAACACCTTGAGAGCAGCACGGTTAATTTTCTATGTAAAGGAGAACTGATATTCCAATGTGCTTATTACCAACCTCAATGGTTCCTTGTAAAAGGGGATTACAATTTTTAAACTTGGAATAATTTAACAGTATTCTTACGCCTTACAATTAAATGATGTGTATAAGGCATGAGAGAATACCATAAAGTAAAAGTCCTTGAAAGGAAAATGCATAGTAAACAACTAAAAGACAATTTACAAGATAGTAATTAATCACCATTTACAAAAGTCATTAATGCTTCTCGAGCACTTGTTGCAATTGGATCAACTAACTCATTGGTTGGCATATTTGTTTCATTATCTACAAAAGCATCATCACATGGATCATCTTCACCTTTCACAACATCTAATGTCATATTATGCAATATACAACAACAAATAATGGTTTTCGGAAGCACTTCCAAATTTGGATGCCACATTTTTTTTAGCCTTCCAAATGTGCGCTCTACCACAATACGTGTTGATGACAACTTAAAATTGTATCCCCTCTGACTACTTGTTAGACCTCCACTGAAAGGTGTAATTAACCATTTCAACAATGGATACCATCCATCTCCAATAATATACTCTCTTATATTTAATGGGCCAATTGACACTAGTTAACCATTTAATCTCTGTCCACCTTCACACATTTTATGGAAAAAAGAATTCCGTAAAAGTATAGAATCATTTACTGAACCAAGCCACCCAGTAAAAATGTCCATGAAATACATATTGCTATCAACAATTGCTGGTACTGAAATACTATAGTTATGATCACGATCATACCAATTAGTAGAGCACTCATTAGGTGGAAGATGAAATTGAATGTGAGTTACATCTATAGCTCCACAACAATTTGGAAATCCTTGTTTTAGACGAAAACCTTCTTTTACATGCTCAAGTTTCATGTGATTACAAGTTTCATTAAAGTGTGAGAAGCATCAAGAGAGTGTATCAAGAGGGATGCAATGAATACAATCCCTATTTTTGAGATAGGTATATCCTCAATGGGCATGGCATGAACAAGAATATTAAATAAATAGAGTGGTTTATAGCATAAATTAGAACTATAGAGAAAAATCTAACTTAAATGATAAGGCAATTGAAAGAATATAAGGTAACAATGAACTTAGAGAACTTTGACCTTATTTTTAGGGATATGATTGATGTGGTTGCTATGGGGAAGAAGAGGAAGTAAATAAGGGAGGAAGTAAAGTAGTTGTTAATTGGTGAAGAAGAGATACTATTTAGAAATAGAATAAAATAAGTCACCAAAAACTAGAAAAAGAAGCCATGACAAAAAGAGAGAAAGAGATAGAAGAGTAGAGACTAGATTAAGAGAAAGGATGCAACCTTATGAGACAAAATAAATCAAGAACAAATTTACCTCCTCCAAATATGGATGAACATATGACTAAGCTCCCTATTTTTGGTAAATACACCAAGGATGTTGGCAAACATATCTTTACCTTGGACTTTCATTGGAGTGGGGTTGACATTAATGATGACTAGACCCAACTATATGTTTTTTGGACACCCTTAATGATGAGGCACTAAGATGGAATATTAAATAATGACCTAAGCATGATAAAAATATGGAAAGAATTGAGTGACTTATTTGTGAGAAATTTCAATTCACCTAATGTATGAACAAAAATCATAAAGATTATGGAAGATGAAAAAAATTGAGGGATTAGTAAAATTTTATGAACAATAATTTAAAAGTGGTTAGAAAACTAGTAGAAACATTGGCATAAAACAAATTAATTATGTAGTTTATTTTAGGGTTATCCTCTCACATTTTAACATAAGTAGATGATAATATTTCCTCTTTATATAATGATGTAGTAGAACTGATCACTAGAATATAATCCTAGTCAAAGATATGGGAGAATGATTTAGGAGGAAATGATGAAATTGATAATTTCAAATTAGAGTTGGAAAACATAATGTTGAAGTAAGAAATTCTAATAAAATGTGAGAAGGATGAGACTTCTCTCCCACCTCAAAGAAGTAAATTTTTGTTTAAAAATTATAATAGGTAAGAACATCTAAGGAATGAATACTTGATCATCAAAGGCACCAAGAGGACTACAACACTAAGAGGGGAACTTAAGAAATCCCATGGAAAGATAGTAAGTGGGACAAACATGAAAACAAAAGTTGTCTAATGTTACTTCATGAACAAGATGAATATGAACCAATGGTTCATAGATTGACTAGGGAAGCATTTTCTGGATATTGGTATGGATAGATTATATGGTTTAGCTATAATAGCATTGAATGCTTATTTGGAACATGGCTAGTGGAAACTTCAATTGAGAGCAAGTATAAGACCACTTAATAGTATACAGTATGTGGTACCACAAATTAAAGATATAGGACCCTCCATGAGTTACCATGGTAACTATTGAGAAGGTGGTGGTAGGGGAGGCTACCACAATAAGCATAGAGGTACCGAAGAAAGAGGAAGGGTTGAAAGGCCAAAATATTATAACTATATGGTAAACTAGGACATTATGCTAATGAGTGCAAAAGAAAAAATGAGAAAATTCCACATGTGATTTTTGTGATGATAAATCACATGATACTTCTAGTTGTCCCAAATTTAATAGTTCAATACGAATGTGTTGGCACCATGATAAAAAAGTGAATAGTTTTCTAGTCTAAATGTACACATATGATGCTAAATTAGTAATGAATAACTAAAGTAAATGATAAAATATTAGACAATGTGAGAAATCAAATATAGAAAGCAAATGTAGAATAGGAGAATCCTTGTTGAAAAAAGAGGAATTAGAAAATAATACAAAGGAAAAAAGGAAACACTCAAGAAAAATTCCATGTTGAAACTTAAGAAAAGGAGAAAAAGAACTTCAATAATTACCAAGTGTTGGATTAACAAAAGCATTTCCTAGGAGAATTTATGAAAGTGAAAAAGAAGAAAAAATATTTTGGTAAGGAGGTACATAATTTGGTGAGAAGGAAGTCCAAAGAGATAATTAAGAAAGACAAAAAGGAGAGGATGATAGTAAGGCATGTTTCAAAGAAAAATAGGTCCATAGACTAAAAAAAATAGAAAAATTGGTAGAATAAGAAGAGGTTAGGGTTCAAGGGTTGGATATGATGAAGTTGGATAAGGTTATTTGAAATAAACTCTTGAAAGATGGAATTGGGGGCTTTTCTAGATTCATCCAATTAGTGTTAGCTTGTGAAGAAAGGAAGATAGTAAGTTTAGATGATGAGGAGGAGTAGGGCAGTTTTAGTTACTTTAATTATTATTTTTATTAGGGTTGGGTTAAAGAGAAAAATATAAGTTATTGGTGTTCTTATTTGTAGAATTATTGGTTTCTTGATAAGAGAATGGGGTTAAATAAATAGAGGCATTATAGGTCAAAGAGGAGATGGCCTTAAAATGATCCATCACCTATGTATAATCATACAAGGTGGTACAAAGTGTTATAAAGTTGGATATTTATGCAAGAGATTTTGATTGTGCATCTTTCGGAAAAGATTCCTAATAAATACTCTCTCAATATTAGAGTTGAGAAGAAGATAGGAGATCTATGAAATAATGCATTGATAATAAAAAATAAAATCCATCACCTTCTCATTTACACCTTGATTGCAATGCATAACATGTTGATGAAACTAACCTACAACCAAGCTATGTTGACTTGAATATGTTCCATGAAAAGATAAGATAGAGGAATGAAACCCATATAATAGGACCATTTTTTGTTTATTTTTTCTTTAAAATGAATATCTAGAAAAGCTTAGATATTAGTATATCATCAAAGTAATAATCAATCCACATTGATCTATAAAGTATTGAACATGTATCTTAGGATCACTTATCCAATCATACATGTATGTCAATATTTAACATGATGAACTATTGTTCTTTTGGGTGATTTATTATAGCGAAACATATTATGTTGTGAAGGAGGTTTAAGGTTCCATCCCTTGGGGTTTAGGATGGTGGGAGAATAGATAGCTAGCATTTCATTACAAAAATTTATTGAACTAGGTGGTAAGTGATAATTGGTTAGGAGCATAGGTTGGGACATTGAGGGTAGATGTAAAAAAATCATGTTTTGGTAAGAGTGTTGCAAGGGTTGCGGGGTTAATGGAATGATAGGAGAGGGATTGAAAATAGTGGTAAGAGAGGATCAAGAAAGATAAGTGAAGGGTTGAAAGGGTGACACATAGGGGTAGGAGGTAAATTGGTTACCTAAAGAGACATGATCATAGTTAAAAGGAGGAATGGAGTGAATGTGGGTTGGATGAGGAGTAGGCATGAAAAATTAGGTGAAGGAATATTGAGTGGTAGGAAAAAGAAAATAAGTTGGCTAGAAGAGAGGGATGAATGTAGGAGAACTAGACTATAAAGAGAGATGAGTATGGACAATTTATCCTATACCTTTTAATATCCCTAGTCGAGCTCAAGATGTATGATGGTGATATTTGTTAAGGAGTAGATGACATCGTCAGGTAGGCTACTTTGGAGGAGAGACAAGTGGTGAACAATTCTGTTGAGTGACAAACTTATAATCATCTAATAGGGAGTCATTATCAAAGTGGTCCTCATTGTGAGACATGTAGAGTGGGACAACATGTGGGTGGATGACAATGGAGGAAGGGTAATGAAGGAAAATACATGGACAAGTTTAAGTGAGGGTCTCTATAATAAATAATATATGAGGAAGGGATAGTCAAAGGGGAAGGACAATAATTTCTATTAAAGAACATCAAAATGATACATCCTCATGTATTATGGGAAATTTTAGTAGAAAAATGTCGAGTTTTTATTTTTAGGTGAAAATAAAAGAAAAACAATAGTGTAGTAAATGGACACTAAACTAATTGTGATAAGGTCTATATGTTGTGACTATGTTTATGTTTACTCCAAAAAAGAGTTTTGTTGAATGATGATAAAATTTAAAAGTCAAAGTAGAATTAACTATTTTTTTGACATTAATGAATGAGAGTTTGTTGTTTAGAGAGAAAATTTCTTTTGAAGATGAAAGGAATGAATAATGAAGGTTAAGATTCATATCAAGTTCATTACAAATATAGATAGAAAATAGATAGCTTGCATAATTTAACCATAGGAAAGCCTTTTCAATTATCTATCTTAGGATTCAACTACAAATCTACCATAAATAGGTTTACTTAAGTTAAGCCAAACACACAAAATTCTCTACGAACTAAATAACAAAATTCTTTTTCTTTCTAGTTAGATTTCTTAACATGTCTTGTTTAAGCTAAATTCTTAATCTAAATAGGACTCAATTGGGAAATGATAACAAACTAAGAAATTGGTTGATTTACCAGCAATTAAATTTATGAACAACAAGATTGTTCAAAGACATTTAAAGGTAATAAGAATGAAGGGTGGAAATTAGATAAACTAGTTGATAAAAAATAATAAGAGGACCTATTGAAAAAATTGAGGTTGGTAATAGAAGGAACAAAGTTCAATTTTAATATAAGAATATTGGCACACCTGTAGAGTGCAACCATACCTTTATTACATGTGATTTAAAAAAGAAAAGGAAAAGAGATAAATAACAACAAACAAAAGAATGCTACAATTTTGAAGAAATGAAAAATAAAATAAGAATGTAGAGTTCCTATATGGTTTCATAGCAATTCCCAACCCTTGTTTGTGCTTCCACATTTTGCATACATTTCTACTAGAGTAGTTGCAACTAGGGGAGAGGACCTAGTACCTGAGCATGTTTCAATAGTTGTGATAGTAGTTGTTTATATAATGTCCAATATTTTTATCAATATTGGACCAATAGTTGTGACTTTAAAGTTGTTAGTGTTGATGATGACTACCCATAATTAAACAAAATGTATTCCTTTTATCTAAAAAGCAAACAATCATGTGATTCCACATCAACGCTCAATAAAACATGCTGTGAATACACAAGTATTGGTCTCAGTTTTTTTTTTTTGGCCTTTTTGGACACCTTGACAAAAATCATGCTAATGTGGCATCATATTTGATGATGTGGCCCTGAAACCTTAGTTATAAGTAGGGGACTTTCCAAGTAAGCTGCTGTAAAAAATTGGGAGTGATTTGAAATTTCCACGTAGAATAATTAGAAGTGCGAAGTTAGGGTGCACAAATACTGGGTCCTCTCCCCTACATGAAACAAAATTGCTCTATCCTTAATGCTTTGATGGATGTTCATACCCTGTTCCAAAGCTCCCATTTTGGCATAGGCTAGGAGGATGCTCGCAAAGGTTGCAGAGTATATCTTTATACCTGCCAAATGCATTTGCTTGAAAGTTCTTAAAGCCTTTTTAAAAAGTTGACTTTACGAATAATCTACAATCAGGGCACTCTCTCAGAACATCTTTATTCGAGGCATTCTGTTAAACAGTTATTTTTTTAAGGCATATCCTGCAATCATGACATTCCATTAAAAAGTTTTTTTTTTAGAGGCATTTTTTCAAACAGTTACCATCATTGTCTATGCTTCCACATTTTGCATACATGTCTACTAGGGTACAATGGGCTATTTTGGGACTCCGCAAACCAAAATTTCCCCTTTCAATATATTAGATTTTATTGCTTCCAGGTTTAGAATAGAATTAAGTGGTTTAATTAATTATGGTTCTAGTGTAAAGAATTCTGAAGTTACAGTATAGATAGATTAATCAAATAATTTATATGGTGTTTGTTTGGAGATGTGGTTCCGATGATTTAGACCATTTCGTGGTGTTAGTTTGGAGTCGTATCTCCCATGGTTTTGAATATCTCGTGCTATTAGTTTTGGGATGTGGTTCCAATTATTTTGATTTTATCTTTGTCTTTTTTAATTGTATTATAAGGGAGAGGGGCTTATAGTGGGTCACCCTAACTTTGCGCTTGTCAAAGTCTTATGTGAAGATTTTTAATCACTCCCAAATTTGTACAGCAACTTATTTGTCAAGTCCCCTGTGTATAAAAATTGGTTTCAAGGCCACATCATCAAATATGATGCCACATCAGCATGCTTTTTGTCAAAGTATCCAAAAAGGCCCAAAAAGAAAGGTGATACCGATAGTGGGTCACTAAGTCATGTATTATTGGTGCACTGATGTGGCATCACATGATTTTTCAATTTGTGTACTTTATGGATAAAGGTGATTTGAAATTGGATATTAAGTGTAAGTTTATTGGATATTAAACTTACCTGCTATGGGGCCCACTTAGACCTACTTCTATACCCACCATTGGACCCCTACCCACTATAGGCCTCTTTCCCTTAATGTTTAATTAGTAGGAGAAGGATTAAGTAGTTGAGCATGTTTCAATAAGCGTTATAAAATTTGTTGATTTTATGTCTAATATTTCTAATAATATTGTACCAATAGTTATGACATTAAAGTTGTTAGTATTGATAATGAGTACCTATAATTGAATGAAATGTATTCCTTAGATCTAAAAAGCAACAAATCATGTAATGCCACATCAGTGCATTGATAAAACATGATTTAGTCCACAACTATTAGTCTAACTTTTTTGGGGGCCTTTTTGGACACTCAACAACAAGCATGTTGATGTTGTATCATATTTGATGTTGTGGCCCTTAAACCTTAATTATGAGTAGAGGAATTTCCAAATAAGTTGTAAACAATTGGGAGTGGTTTGAAATTTTCACATAAGATTTTGAGAGACATGAAGTTAGGGTGATTAACTACAAGGTCCTATCCCCTAGCAAGGAAGGAAGTTGTCTTTTTCACTTGAACAAAGCTAATAATTGCAATTTTTTTTATAGTGGTTGGTTTCTAAAAAATGATGAAGGAATAAAATCTCAACTTCTTCAGTTTTCTCTTATATAGAGAAGGCCTTGCAAGGTGTATAGTTTGTGATTTTTGTAATTGCCATTTAGTTATGTAGCTCATTTAATATATCCTTTTATTTATCTTTTTGTTTTATAATGATATAACAAATTAACTACTTCATTCTTTTTATTATAATATTTTTATTTTCTTGTTTTCAGTTAAATTGAATTTTTATTTTAGTTAGCTTTTAACATCATTTCATTGTACACTTTTTAATTAAAATTAGAATTTCACTAGATCACATTTGTTTAGAAAAATAAAATTTCATTAGCTTTCATGTTGTAAAGTTGGGAAGTGAATTAGAAATCATTACCAATGAACAACAATTGGGTTCCTTTAGCTTCTTCTTCAAAATATAGATGGAAATAAAAAACTAGGAATACACTAATACTTAGTATAAAAACTACAACACTACGTAACATTCTTCAAACATTTACACTTTAATATTTAAAATCAAGAAATGTGTGAAGAAAAAATGATATAATAAATAATATCAAATGTTAAATAACTAGCATTTGCAAGTTCTTTGAAAGTTTGTTTCTCTTGGTACCATTAGTTTGTATTTCTTCAGAGTACATATTTATCATTAGCTCTAGGTATTTTGGACCAATCATAATTTTAAGGTCTATTATGCAATCTTTGACCTTCATTGAAACACGTAACATCATTGTTAGAGGGCATACCATTTTCATTCTTTATAATCTTATATGAGAGATCCTTCACAACTCCCACTAACTTTTCTAATGTTTCCTTAATAGTGAGGGGCTTACTAGAAGTTGTTGCACCTAGTTTCTAAAGTTTTATATTAGCCCTCTTGTTGTCTTTACCAAATGCTTTCAGACTACTTTGTATGTTGATGGTCATGGCATAAGCTTCTCTCAATGTTTGACGGTTCTTGTCTCATAAGAAATAGATGGAATTTGAAACAAATGTTCCACAATATAGAAAAATACACATAGGCTCATTTGGTCTTGCTTGGGGAGGCACTTTCCTCATAGTAATAATGAATTTGTTGTTGAAATCAACAACTATTTCATTAATCCATTTTTTTATAGTATTCAACTCATTGATTGCAAATTTAAGATCCAACATTTCTCGATATTGCAATCTAAAAATCCTCATAAACTCATCCCATGAATCTATTTTATTATCTAAAAGAATTTTGTACCATTATTTTCGCCTTTCATCTAGTGACTATAGAAAGAGCTTCATTATGAAATCTTCATCTTCTATTTCATATTTGTTTCTCACATCAATAAAATGGCTAAAGTAGTCCTCACTAGTGATAACATTGTTACCTTGGAATTTTGGCACTTTTCCTCTAATCTCAGTTAGAATAAGATTAGGATAACGAAGAATTCCATGAAATTATAAATTTCTATATCTTTCTAGTCCCTATGGTAGTTGCACTAGAAAAAATATTTGAGATTGTCTTCTAGGGTTGACCCCAATGTTTTTTTTTTACATTTTGTTATTTGATGTTTTGTTGATATTGATACAAATTATGCAACTGCTGATTTGGAATAGGTTGAACTATGTTAACAAGTTGAATAAAATTCTAGTATTAATTTATTTTTTGAGCTTTCTAAATGCAATTTGTACTTCTATTTCACATTTCCTTTCTTTGAGGTGGTCAATAAGATCTTATTTTTGATCTAATTCTCTTTCCCTACACTCACTGTCTAATTGAGAAACCTAATCAACATCATGGAAATAAGTTTATGCTTCTTGTTTAGTCCTTAGAGATGAAGTAGGATAATTGTTAAGTCTATTTACCCTTTAATTTCTTAGATGTGGAGGTGGAGGGAAATCCTTATCTATATTTCCTAGATGTGGATTTTGAGATGCATCTTTATTTGTTTCTTCAAAATTTGTCTTCTTTTTGGGTCTACCAAAATCATTCCTAAAGGTTCTCTTATTGGTTCTAATCCTATTATCAATTAAATCATCTTATTTGTAATGATCATGTATTATTTTGATGCACATTATCTATTTGAAGTGCCTATTTTTCAATAATTAGATAATTATGTGGAAATGATATACCTGGATTCTTAGCATTTCATTATTATCATCACCTTATTGTATAAGAGGAAGTAGCATCAAAAATTTCTTAACTTTTATATCACTAATCCTTTTAAAAAAATATATATTTTGAACTTAACTTCTAGATCTTTCTTGACATATTTGTAAGGAAGCTAAGGTAGCAGAACAACTTCTTTCACTAATCTTGAAAGGAGGGTTATGTAATTTTTTAAAGATCTAAACAGTTATAAAAACTTAAAACATAAATAATATTCACACCACAACACAATAATTTACATGGGAAAAACCCTTTTAGGAGAAAAACCCCACACTCCAAAATCCACCCAATATATTACTTAGAAATTAGCAACAAATTACAATATACTTGCAGAGTAAAATTTCTCATAGGAGTATCACCAACTAGATATCTAGAGGTAACTCAACATCTGTTAGTGTAGGTTTTTTATTTTCCTTATGTTAGGGAATATTTATTTTCCTACACATTATTAAGCTTTCTTAGGTTATATTAATGGTTAGGATGAAGACACGTGGCATAATCCATCCATCACATGTGTCACTCACACCCACCTTTGGGTAGTTGAGTCTGACGCTCTCTTTTGGATTTATTAGCCCCATCCCATAATCATTTTTTTGACCTTACCTAAGTTGGCATAACCATGTAATTTGGCATTTACCAAGTAGGTTAAACTCCAACCTATTATGGGCACTTGGGAGTTATTACCCCTCTTGGAATTATTTGCCCCTATTTTATTATATAAACAATCCTCACCTCTCCCTATGCTAGGTTCACTAGTTCACTTATTATGAGTGCTAGTTCAATGCTAAGGGAGTGCTGAGTTTTGTTCATCTCTAGATTTTTGACTTGCTTTCCTTCAGTCATTTTGATCTTGGGTGATTTCACAACCAAATCTAACATGGTATCAGAGCTAGTTGTGAGTTACGTGTTAGAAGTTTTTTCAATTCCATTATTGAAAGAAAAGTATGCTCTTCTCTTGCATCGTATGATGACCTGGAGAATAAAAAATGCTTGATAGAGATCTTAGTTTCTAGGGAGGGCTTCATTTCTATTGCATTTTATTATAGGTATTTTGGAGCTTCTGGGAGACATTTTGAGCTCACCATTGAGCTCAGAGTAGCTAGAAAAGTCAAATTAGTCTTTTATTTCGTCCAAATTAGACATCGAATGTGAGATCTATGAAGGGTTGAAGAAAGAGGTTTTATTAAGAGGTTCTAGAAGGTAGCCATCAAATTGATGCATTTTTGGCCCGAACGGACCTCACCATCGTGCTCAGAAAGCATCAAAACCATAAAATTGATTGTCAATTTGTCAAATTTGGAGTCATTTTTGGGGGTAAATTTTTTTTGGTAGGTGAGGTCGTACGACCCCACCTACAAAAGGTATGGCACATTTTTCAAAAAAAATATTATTTCTTGCCAATAAAATAAAATACGGGTTTTATTTCTAAAAAAATATTAGTAAAGTTTTTAAAATCAAAAAATAAAACTAAAATTCAAAAATTCAAAAGTAAGAAAAAAAGGTATTAAGGGTACTGATAGGGTACTGTACCCTATTAGCCCCCCCATACCTGCAACATACTGAGAGGTACATGGGTACCTCAATGGGCCCCGCGCCCCCTTTGGGCCGCTAAAAAAAAGTCTCTCACTTTTTCATTTAAAAGTTTTCATTATTAAAACTTTAAATATCAAAAATTTGAAAAAAAAACAAATTAAACCTTTTAAAATATATGCCATAATCTGTACTCCATACTAGACCTACATGCTATGCAACTCTCCTCAACCCTCATGGTAGGCGGTTCTCCTAACTTTAGCACTGATTTTGGTAGTTATGCTAGTTTTGGTGCTATGTACCACATTTAGTTGGCAATGCTTTAATTCTGGCAATATTCTAAAATTTAGTTGGAGTTTTCCTACATTTGGTAGATTTCCCAAACTTGGTGGTAGTTTGGCCAAATTTGGAAGTGTTGACTTTTCCAAAATTGTAGCCCCCTCTCCATTGAATTTTTTCCTTTTGCATCCAAACTTCGAAGTGTGATATCTCGGGCATAGTGAGGCTTTTTTTAGAGATTTTATTTATTTATTTTGGGTATAATTTCATAGGCTTTGTAGTGGTGAAATAATTTTTTGCTCAAGTGATCCTAGATTTTCAAAAAATTAGCTTTTTCATTAGATTTGAAGGAAAATCCTCATTTTTTGAACTTCAAACGGATGTAACATTCACATACAACTTTGGATTGAGGTGATTCTTTTCTTGAAAGTGAATATTTTTTGAGCACTACACATTGGTGCTATTTTGAGGTTCTCATTCTGAGATTTTATTATACTTTCAATATTTGAGTCCTATTTTAGACATTGTAAAACTCTAGAAAACAACTCCAACATTATAAATGCATTTATTTATAAAGTGCCAAATCATTTCTTGTTGGGGGAATTCTTGATTGAGTGAAAAAGGGGGTTGTCTATGTGTGTGTTTTCCTTCATGCATTTTCTCACATTACCACAATAATCTAAAATAGATAAAACGGTTCCTCTACTCACATCATAAAATTACTTTAAGTGGAAAAATGATATGGAACTTCAATTAAGAAAGTTAAAATTGTATAGAATAACAATGGGTATTGATAAGGAACTTAAAGAGGATGAAGAAAAGCCTAAATGGTTCAACAAATTGATGAAGCTTTTGGCACTTTATGCATGGTTGTATCTCCTAATCTACGCTTTCATATTATGTCTCCAAAATCACCAAATAAAGTGTGTAATACTTTGGAAACACTCTTTGGTAAATGTTATCAATCAGATATGCACCCTATGTTAAATTTACAGAAATTTAACTATTTGTTGACACATGCTAACCTTCTTTAGATGTGGGTGATCTGAACGAAGAAGGAATCTCTAGAGTGACCTGGTTCTCTAAATGATGAATCTATTCTAAAAGATTTTTTGAGGTAAAAAGAAGGATAAACTGAAATTAAAACCTATGACTAACAGAAGATTCTCTAGAACTTATGAAAATTCAGACTTAATCTCTCACAATAGTTTATCTATCACAATAGCCCTCACAATCTCATTGGCACATGTTTTCATCAGTGATTTGCATGAAGACTTAAAAGAATTAGATACAACATGCAACCTAAAATCATGTAATTCTGGACAAAGATTCACAACAGCAAGACATATAAGGATTCAAATTTGAAACAAAAAGACATCAGATTGCCATTACAAAACTAAGACAAGAAATAAGAAGAAATCTTCTGCTTTATTGAAACTGAAAAGAGTGTATCTGTCTAAACTAAGTACAAAAATGTTTACAAGCTCTCCTGATGTGTGTTAGAGCAAGAAACAATAAATCTAGACTGAGAAAAGCTCTAAGTTTTCCTCAAGATATATCACCAAAACCCTAATTTGAGCTCACGAAAAAAGCTCAAGGAAAAGCATCTAAAACTGCTCCAAAATGTGGCATAAAAGCGGAAAACTCACACTTTTTGCATGTGCATGCCCTAAGGCTCCTAAAAATAGGCGAAATCTACTTTAAAAGCAAATAAAACACTTTATCTCTTCACCATGAAGCTCAAATCCGACCAAGGAAAAGTCAATCACCAATCTGCTAAAAATAACAAAGAAATAAAACAATTTATAAAGCATTGTTTTATTCTTGCTTTACAAGATTTGCAGATTTTTATTCTCTTAATTTAACCTATAATTTGCAATTAAAGATTTAGAATCTTTTTCAAAACAATAACCTTATTTCTCCATTACAATATTTGATTTTTCTTAAATAAAAAATCATAAAAATAATGGCACATTTATCCTTACCTTGTAATTGATTTCTATAAAATCAATTAAAAATAAGACTAAGGAAAATAATGAAATCAAGGCATATAATAAAATCAAAACATAATGAAATGCCTTAGGTATCAATGGGGAACCTAAGCATAAATGCAATCCGCCACCATTATATGCTTTTGACTTAGGAGTTGATAATCTTCAAAACAAAACATAAGGAATCGGCCACCACTATGTGT
>VDFB02170685.1:73198-104563 GCA_007258455.2 Sequoia sempervirens | reverse complement strand
TGATTTTATGTCTAATATTTCTAATAATATTGTACCAATAGTTATGACATTAAAGTTGTTAGTATTGATAATGAGTACCTATAATTGAATGAAATGTATTCCTTAGATCTAAAAAGCAACAAATCATGTAATGCCACATCAGTGCATTGATAAAACATGATTTAGTCCACAACTATTAGTCTAACTTTTTTGGGGGCCTTTTTGGACACTCAACAACAAGCATGTTGATGTTGTATCATATTTGATGTTGTGGCCCTTAAACCTTAATTATGAGTAGAGGAATTTCCAAATAAGTTGTAAACAATTGGGAGTGGTTTGAAATTTTCACATAAGATTTTGAGAGACATGAAGTTAGGGTGATTAACTACAAGGTCCTATCCCCTAGCAAGGAAGGAAGTTGTCTTTTTCACTTGAACAAAGCTAATAATTGCAATTTTTTTTATAGTGGTTGGTTTCTAAAAAATGATGAAGGAATAAAATCTCAACTTCTTCAGTTTTCTCTTATATAGAGAAGGCCTTGCAAGGTGTATAGTTTGTGATTTTTGTAATTGCCATTTAGTTATGTAGCTCATTTAATATATCCTTTTATTTATCTTTTTGTTTTATAATGATATAACAAATTAACTACTTCATTCTTTTTATTATAATATTTTTATTTTCTTGTTTTCAGTTAAATTGAATTTTTATTTTAGTTAGCTTTTAACATCATTTCATTGTACACTTTTTAATTAAAATTAGAATTTCACTAGATCACATTTGTTTAGAAAAATAAAATTTCATTAGCTTTCATGTTGTAAAGTTGGGAAGTGAATTAGAAATCATTACCAATGAACAACAATTGGGTTCCTTTAGCTTCTTCTTCAAAATATAGATGGAAATAAAAAACTAGGAATACACTAATACTTAGTATAAAAACTACAACACTACGTAACATTCTTCAAACATTTACACTTTAATATTTAAAATCAAGAAATGTGTGAAGAAAAAATGATATAATAAATAATATCAAATGTTAAATAACTAGCATTTGCAAGTTCTTTGAAAGTTTGTTTCTCTTGGTACCATTAGTTTGTATTTCTTCAGAGTACATATTTATCATTAGCTCTAGGTATTTTGGACCAATCATAATTTTAAGGTCTATTATGCAATCTTTGACCTTCATTGAAACACGTAACATCATTGTTAGAGGGCATACCATTTTCATTCTTTATAATCTTATATGAGAGATCCTTCACAACTCCCACTAACTTTTCTAATGTTTCCTTAATAGTGAGGGGCTTACTAGAAGTTGTTGCACCTAGTTTCTAAAGTTTTATATTAGCCCTCTTGTTGTCTTTACCAAATGCTTTCAGACTACTTTGTATGTTGATGGTCATGGCATAAGCTTCTCTCAATGTTTGACGGTTCTTGTCTCATAAGAAATAGATGGAATTTGAAACAAATGTTCCACAATATAGAAAAATACACATAGGCTCATTTGGTCTTGCTTGGGGAGGCACTTTCCTCATAGTAATAATGAATTTGTTGTTGAAATCAACAACTATTTCATTAATCCATTTTTTTATAGTATTCAACTCATTGATTGCAAATTTAAGATCCAACATTTCTCGATATTGCAATCTAAAAATCCTCATAAACTCATCCCATGAATCTATTTTATTATCTAAAAGAATTTTGTACCATTATTTTCGCCTTTCATCTAGTGACTATAGAAAGAGCTTCATTATGAAATCTTCATCTTCTATTTCATATTTGTTTCTCACATCAATAAAATGGCTAAAGTAGTCCTCACTAGTGATAACATTGTTACCTTGGAATTTTGGCACTTTTCCTCTAATCTCAGTTAGAATAAGATTAGGATAACGAAGAATTCCATGAAATTATAAATTTCTATATCTTTCTAGTCCCTATGGTAGTTGCACTAGAAAAAATATTTGAGATTGTCTTCTAGGGTTGACCCCAATGTTTTTTTTTTACATTTTGTTATTTGATGTTTTGTTGATATTGATACAAATTATGCAACTGCTGATTTGGAATAGGTTGAACTATGTTAACAAGTTGAATAAAATTCTAGTATTAATTTATTTTTTGAGCTTTCTAAATGCAATTTGTACTTCTATTTCACATTTCCTTTCTTTGAGGTGGTCAATAAGATCTTATTTTTGATCTAATTCTCTTTCCCTACACTCACTGTCTAATTGAGAAACCTAATCAACATCATGGAAATAAGTTTATGCTTCTTGTTTAGTCCTTAGAGATGAAGTAGGATAATTGTTAAGTCTATTTACCCTTTAATTTCTTAGATGTGGAGGTGGAGGGAAATCCTTATCTATATTTCCTAGATGTGGATTTTGAGATGCATCTTTATTTGTTTCTTCAAAATTTGTCTTCTTTTTGGGTCTACCAAAATCATTCCTAAAGGTTCTCTTATTGGTTCTAATCCTATTATCAATTAAATCATCTTATTTGTAATGATCATGTATTATTTTGATGCACATTATCTATTTGAAGTGCCTATTTTTCAATAATTAGATAATTATGTGGAAATGATATACCTGGATTCTTAGCATTTCATTATTATCATCACCTTATTGTATAAGAGGAAGTAGCATCAAAAATTTCTTAACTTTTATATCACTAATCCTTTTAAAAAAATATATATTTTGAACTTAACTTCTAGATCTTTCTTGACATATTTGTAAGGAAGCTAAGGTAGCAGAACAACTTCTTTCACTAATCTTGAAAGGAGGGTTATGTAATTTTTTAAAGATCTAAACAGTTATAAAAACTTAAAACATAAATAATATTCACACCACAACACAATAATTTACATGGGAAAAACCCTTTTAGGAGAAAAACCCCACACTCCAAAATCCACCCAATATATTACTTAGAAATTAGCAACAAATTACAATATACTTGCAGAGTAAAATTTCTCATAGGAGTATCACCAACTAGATATCTAGAGGTAACTCAACATCTGTTAGTGTAGGTTTTTTATTTTCCTTATGTTAGGGAATATTTATTTTCCTACACATTATTAAGCTTTCTTAGGTTATATTAATGGTTAGGATGAAGACACGTGGCATAATCCATCCATCACATGTGTCACTCACACCCACCTTTGGGTAGTTGAGTCTGACGCTCTCTTTTGGATTTATTAGCCCCATCCCATAATCATTTTTTTGACCTTACCTAAGTTGGCATAACCATGTAATTTGGCATTTACCAAGTAGGTTAAACTCCAACCTATTATGGGCACTTGGGAGTTATTACCCCTCTTGGAATTATTTGCCCCTATTTTATTATATAAACAATCCTCACCTCTCCCTATGCTAGGTTCACTAGTTCACTTATTATGAGTGCTAGTTCAATGCTAAGGGAGTGCTGAGTTTTGTTCATCTCTAGATTTTTGACTTGCTTTCCTTCAGTCATTTTGATCTTGGGTGATTTCACAACCAAATCTAACATGGTATCAGAGCTAGTTGTGAGTTACGTGTTAGAAGTTTTTTCAATTCCATTATTGAAAGAAAAGTATGCTCTTCTCTTGCATCGTATGATGACCTGGAGAATAAAAAATGCTTGATAGAGATCTTAGTTTCTAGGGAGGGCTTCATTTCTATTGCATTTTATTATAGGTATTTTGGAGCTTCTGGGAGACATTTTGAGCTCACCATTGAGCTCAGAGTAGCTAGAAAAGTCAAATTAGTCTTTTATTTCGTCCAAATTAGACATCGAATGTGAGATCTATGAAGGGTTGAAGAAAGAGGTTTTATTAAGAGGTTCTAGAAGGTAGCCATCAAATTGATGCATTTTTGGCCCGAACGGACCTCACCATCGTGCTCAGAAAGCATCAAAACCATAAAATTGATTGTCAATTTGTCAAATTTGGAGTCATTTTTGGGGGTAAATTTTTTTTGGTAGGTGAGGTCGTACGACCCCACCTACAAAAGGTATGGCACATTTTTCAAAAAAAATATTATTTCTTGCCAATAAAATAAAATACGGGTTTTATTTCTAAAAAAATATTAGTAAAGTTTTTAAAATCAAAAAATAAAACTAAAATTCAAAAATTCAAAAGTAAGAAAAAAAGGTATTAAGGGTACTGATAGGGTACTGTACCCTATTAGCCCCCCCATACCTGCAACATACTGAGAGGTACATGGGTACCTCAATGGGCCCCGCGCCCCCTTTGGGCCGCTAAAAAAAAGTCTCTCACTTTTTCATTTAAAAGTTTTCATTATTAAAACTTTAAATATCAAAAATTTGAAAAAAAAACAAATTAAACCTTTTAAAATATATGCCATAATCTGTACTCCATACTAGACCTACATGCTATGCAACTCTCCTCAACCCTCATGGTAGGCGGTTCTCCTAACTTTAGCACTGATTTTGGTAGTTATGCTAGTTTTGGTGCTATGTACCACATTTAGTTGGCAATGCTTTAATTCTGGCAATATTCTAAAATTTAGTTGGAGTTTTCCTACATTTGGTAGATTTCCCAAACTTGGTGGTAGTTTGGCCAAATTTGGAAGTGTTGACTTTTCCAAAATTGTAGCCCCCTCTCCATTGAATTTTTTCCTTTTGCATCCAAACTTCGAAGTGTGATATCTCGGGCATAGTGAGGCTTTTTTTAGAGATTTTATTTATTTATTTTGGGTATAATTTCATAGGCTTTGTAGTGGTGAAATAATTTTTTGCTCAAGTGATCCTAGATTTTCAAAAAATTAGCTTTTTCATTAGATTTGAAGGAAAATCCTCATTTTTTGAACTTCAAACGGATGTAACATTCACATACAACTTTGGATTGAGGTGATTCTTTTCTTGAAAGTGAATATTTTTTGAGCACTACACATTGGTGCTATTTTGAGGTTCTCATTCTGAGATTTTATTATACTTTCAATATTTGAGTCCTATTTTAGACATTGTAAAACTCTAGAAAACAACTCCAACATTATAAATGCATTTATTTATAAAGTGCCAAATCATTTCTTGTTGGGGGAATTCTTGATTGAGTGAAAAAGGGGGTTGTCTATGTGTGTGTTTTCCTTCATGCATTTTCTCACATTACCACAATAATCTAAAATAGATAAAACGGTTCCTCTACTCACATCATAAAATTACTTTAAGTGGAAAAATGATATGGAACTTCAATTAAGAAAGTTAAAATTGTATAGAATAACAATGGGTATTGATAAGGAACTTAAAGAGGATGAAGAAAAGCCTAAATGGTTCAACAAATTGATGAAGCTTTTGGCACTTTATGCATGGTTGTATCTCCTAATCTACGCTTTCATATTATGTCTCCAAAATCACCAAATAAAGTGTGTAATACTTTGGAAACACTCTTTGGTAAATGTTATCAATCAGATATGCACCCTATGTTAAATTTACAGAAATTTAACTATTTGTTGACACATGCTAACCTTCTTTAGATGTGGGTGATCTGAACGAAGAAGGAATCTCTAGAGTGACCTGGTTCTCTAAATGATGAATCTATTCTAAAAGATTTTTTGAGGTAAAAAGAAGGATAAACTGAAATTAAAACCTATGACTAACAGAAGATTCTCTAGAACTTATGAAAATTCAGACTTAATCTCTCACAATAGTTTATCTATCACAATAGCCCTCACAATCTCATTGGCACATGTTTTCATCAGTGATTTGCATGAAGACTTAAAAGAATTAGATACAACATGCAACCTAAAATCATGTAATTCTGGACAAAGATTCACAACAGCAAGACATATAAGGATTCAAATTTGAAACAAAAAGACATCAGATTGCCATTACAAAACTAAGACAAGAAATAAGAAGAAATCTTCTGCTTTATTGAAACTGAAAAGAGTGTATCTGTCTAAACTAAGTACAAAAATGTTTACAAGCTCTCCTGATGTGTGTTAGAGCAAGAAACAATAAATCTAGACTGAGAAAAGCTCTAAGTTTTCCTCAAGATATATCACCAAAACCCTAATTTGAGCTCACGAAAAAAGCTCAAGGAAAAGCATCTAAAACTGCTCCAAAATGTGGCATAAAAGCGGAAAACTCACACTTTTTGCATGTGCATGCCCTAAGGCTCCTAAAAATAGGCGAAATCTACTTTAAAAGCAAATAAAACACTTTATCTCTTCACCATGAAGCTCAAATCCGACCAAGGAAAAGTCAATCACCAATCTGCTAAAAATAACAAAGAAATAAAACAATTTATAAAGCATTGTTTTATTCTTGCTTTACAAGATTTGCAGATTTTTATTCTCTTAATTTAACCTATAATTTGCAATTAAAGATTTAGAATCTTTTTCAAAACAATAACCTTATTTCTCCATTACAATATTTGATTTTTCTTAAATAAAAAATCATAAAAATAATGGCACATTTATCCTTACCTTGTAATTGATTTCTATAAAATCAATTAAAAATAAGACTAAGGAAAATAATGAAATCAAGGCATATAATAAAATCAAAACATAATGAAATGCCTTAGGTATCAATGGGGAACCTAAGCATAAATGCAATCCGCCACCATTATATGCTTTTGACTTAGGAGTTGATAATCTTCAAAACAAAACATAAGGAATCGGCCACCACTATGTGTATTTGATTTGGGCATTGATAATTTAAAAACTAAGGGAAAATCCCTTAAGCCGACTTAGGGTTGGGGAAAACCCTAAGTGAAAAAACCATCACTTCCCCATTTTTTGCATCATTTTACATCACTTGGCTTTGAAGGAAATGGCTCTGCTATGAGTGCTGCCATGAGCTAGGGTTTCAGTTTTCTAAGGAAGATTTGAGCCTCCACTATTGTTGTTTTGTTGAGTCCTCACAAGTTTATGACGGTAAGCATATTGGCAAGCTTCTTGCAGGCTTTGTGAACTCCTTTTACTTCATTTTGAACAATATTTTGGCCTTAAGAATATGGCATTTGTATTGTTTTTGATGCATTCTTGTATCTCTATGTTTGTTTACTGTTGCATCCACCCGACTGCCATATATGAGCCCAACCTTGAATTTTGGAAGCTCTGTGAGAGCTCGGCCGCGACACATTGTTTGGTCTTCTACAAGCATGTACTGGTAAACTCTATCTCTGTGTTCACTTCCCACTCAAAAGAAAGCTTATGAAAGTTTTACATTTCTGCAAAAGGATGATTTCTATTTGTAAAATTCATAGGCCATCACATAGGCTGCACCATGTATACACAAACTGGGTATTTTAAAGCATTTATGGGCTCGACCCATGATAATATTGTGTGTATTCTGCATTTTTGAAACAAACCCTCATGTGGGTATATTGTATTTTGAAAAAATAATGTCTATCATGTGATCTCTCCAAAACTCAAGCTTGACCCATGAGAGCATTGTATAAATTTTGCATTTTAACAAAAACCCCACATGGGTATTCTAAAAATAATAAAGAATTTGAGTATTTTGTTACACATTCAAAGCTTGAGCTTGAACCACCATGGCATTTCATTTACACTCTAATTTTTGTCAAAACCATTACATGGGAAATGGTATTTTGGAAGAAAACTGCATTTTTGATTTAAAATCCTCATATGGCATTCTACATTTCAAGCATAAACTACATTTTAGTTCTTTATCAAAACCCTCAAATGGGCTTTCTGAAACAAGGAGAAAATTTTATTAACAACATCCTTTCTTTACTTCTCATTATGGTATTGGGAAAGTTTGGTCATCTTCTAGAAAGTAATGAAGTGCTTCTTAATTTTCATCTTGGGTGTTGTTTTCCTAAAACATACTTTTCCAAAATGGCTACAAGTCTTCCTTATGAGTTCTCTTTCAAAACTAAGACATATTATAAATAAATATTGTGTTTTTTCCTTACTTCAAAATGGTGCTCTCCTTGAACACAACTCATTGGACCTCTCCTTCACATTTCTGCATATGTAGATCCATCATGATGCTTATCATTGAAAATGCAGTAAAATTCAACACTATTGTCTCACTTCCCAGCTACCTTCCTGTAGTGATGTACTCCCAATGCATCCATTCTATTTGTCTTTGAAAGGGCTGGGTACTCTGCTTGACACCTTGTGAACATGTGTTTCTTGCTCTGCTTTCAGCCAAGATGAATTTAGTTGTCTTTATTGTATCATCCACTTCTTAACATGTTGATGTTGTTCTACATACCAACTGACACTTTTAGGATGTGTGCAATCAAGCTTTCAATGCACTGGATCTACAGTTAGTAATAACCCTTCCAATTTCATCCCATTTCCTTAGAATCTCTCTTGCACTTGATAAGGTCATCACAATGTTGTCTTCCTATTCATAATCCTTGATCAGTTCACTTGACAACTATGATAGTTGCCTTGCATTAGCATTCCACAACCATACACTCACTATTGCCCTCTTGCCTCATATTCCTCTTTATCAAACATTTTTTATCACTATACTTTGCACTTGAATATGTTGCTTTTTTCACCACTTAATGGATGACTGTACTATCCATGTGCACACACAACGAATAGAAATTGGTTGCATGGTAGCAATATAAACATGATGAAAGACATCATTTGAAGAGAGAAAACAATGTCAAACCCTTAAATGTTGTCATCTTTTTCTATTTTGAATTTTATGCAAAGATTTACTTGGTGAGACATAAAACAAGAAATTCAGAATTGTTTCTCACCTGTACTATTCATGCATTGATTAGATGATATCACTCTTCCCTATCTTGGCATTCTTCATGCATTTTTATGTTCCATTAAGCAGCTACAACTAAAATGAACTTTGATCCTTGGTGTACTTTGATAATAATGCTTTGAAGCCCCTCCAAATGCTTTCGGTTATCACTTCTTGATGGTACCTTGTTGATGAGGCATTATGTATGCCTGTTCAATTTTAGTTTAATTGAGTCCATTAAGTTCATTGTTCACTGGTAATTCTCATTTCATTATTCAGACTTGATTATTATGAATGAACAATGCACTTGATTGCTTTGATGACTGAAATTATGTTTTACTCCTTTAGTTGAATAGCTCAGATGAGTATGATAATTGTACTTTTCCTTCTCAGCCCACTTGTCAGTTTAAGGGGCAACATGCTGAGCTCTACCCTTGTGGGAGCCCGTTTTACTCCACATGCTTAATGTTTTCATAAGATGATCAGCTTCATCACTTTTCCTATACCTGCACAAGGAAATAAACAATGTTAGCATAAAAATAATGATGTGACACTCCAATTTTAGCTCTTGTTTTTGCACTTTTCTTTTAGTTGATTCCATGCATTTCGAGGAGTGAATTATATTTCTGTTGGTAGGGAATGTAGTATAACTCATATCCGGAGCTCTAACAGGACTTTCCTAATTTTTTGCAGGTGTACTTGAATTGAAAGCAAGACAAAGCAAGCAACAAGTGTCTCAACTGAAGATCAAGAATCTTGCAACGATGGATATGTCTTTTGCTATCTGCTTTTTTATTTCTTGTTACCTTCAGTGGTAGAATTTACTTTCCGCAATGAATGGAATTAGCTAAAACCATGACTTGTGTGGATCTTTTAATTTATTCTTTCATTTCCATTCAGAAAGAAATGCATCAAAATGCAAAGTTGTACAACCATTTGTATTCTTGCAATCAAATGAAATTATGTAATGTGAATAGCATCATGAAATAAATGAAAGAAATTTGTTATGCTTAATCATTTGTATACTCAGTCCCGTACTTCATTTGTTTTACAAACATTGAGCAATACTTCTAAAACTCTTTCTGAAAACACTTGCACAATTGGTACTTGATGAATACAATGCAAACAACACTCAAAGCACATGCAAAAATAACTAAGCTTTCACTTTAAGATATAACAAAATTTAATTAGCTCCACCAATTGAGCTGTAGTGAAAAATTGGTAATAGTAAACAAAACAATTTGAGAGCATATTCATTGGAGAACGAGCTCATAGGATTGAGTCCATGCAAATTTGACACCATTCATGATTTATTTACTAAGTTGAATGCCATAAGATTATAGTTAGAGAAATGTATCTAGTTAAAAAGGATTCAACTCATAGTTAATTTTAAGCATTCTTTCAAAACTTGGTCCTAACTATGCAGTGTTTATTTCTACATTTCATGCAATGAAAAGAGCCTTAGGAAAAGGATTTACTGTGCCTTCTCTAAGTGAGTTCACAGCTGATCTCACAAAGAAGCAAGATAAATTGATTCAAATGGGCAATATTAAATATTCTAAGTCTCAAGCCTTGACTACAAAATAAGGCACTAAAAAGCAAAATAAGAAACAAAGGAACCAAGGAGATGGAAAGAAGATTCAGATCAATCCTCATCTACTTCTAAAGTAGACACTAAATTCTCTTTAAAAGAGGATTCATCTAAGAAGGAGAAGCTCACTTGTGCATACTGCAAGAGGAGTGGACATGAAGAACATTCTTATTATAAGGACATTAATGAACTAAAACATCTTCTTGAGAAGAACAAAATCAGCTTTCCTTCTAGAATGGTTGATTCAGCTTCTTCTTCTAATTCCACAAATTCAAACAATCAAAATTTGATAAGGAAAAATGCCATACTATAGGGGCAAGTAAATCAAAAGGTAAATCTCTTTGTGCTTCTACAGGTCTTGGATAAGGGAGATGGCTCCTAGATTCTAGAGCTTCTCATCATATGGCTTCTACATAGTCTATGTTCTCTTCTTTTGAGCCTTGTGTTATGCAACATATTATGATGGGAAACAATACATACATGGATGTAATTGGGAAAGGTTTTTTTGATATTGGGGATGGCACTTTTAATGGTGTTTTGTGTGTATCTCATCTTTCAAACAATCTTCTTTCCACCTGTTAGATCATTCATGGTGGAGCAGGGAAGACTGTGGAATTTACACCTAATTCAGTTATCATCAAAGACTGGGAGAGAAGAGAGATAATTGTTACTAGGATGGTTGATCATGCATCTCGGTTGTATACCTTTTCAGACTTTGTACCTGATGATGGTTATGATCCTTTGGTTGTTGATCACACTCCTAGTGTGAATTTTGATTTTGAGGAGAACTTTGGTTACTTGAATTTGGGTATTCTCACATGTGATCTAGTTCTTGAGCCTTGCATTCTTTCTCCTCCACCTACTATTGCTTCTAAGTATATTTGTGTTACTACATTCATGGCTACTTGTGATCTAGTGCAGCAGAATAGACATCATCTTCCAAATATAGCTTCTTGAGATGGCTACTTGGCATACATTGCAGGTTTGTTTATAGAGTCTCATATTTTAGACTTGGGAGACACTATTCATGATATTCATCTTCTCTTTGATGTTGTTGATTATTCTTCAATTGTTGTGGAGTAAAATTTATCATAGAAGTATCACCAACTAGATATCTAGAGGCAACTCAATATTTGTTAGTATAGGATTTTATTTTCCTTATGTTAGGGAATATTTATTTTTCTTATAAACATTAAAAAGCTTGCTTAGGTTATATTAATGGTTAGGATGAGGACACATGGCATAATCTATCCATCACATGTGTCAATCACACCCACCTTTGGGTAGTTGAGTCTCACACTCTCTTTTGGATTTATTATCCACCTCCCATAACCATTTGTTTGTCCTTACCTAGGTTGGCACAACCATGTAATCTGGCATTTACCAAATAGGTTAAACTCCCACCTATTATGGGAACTTGGGAGTTATTACCCTTCTTGGAATTATTTGCCCCTATTTTTTTATATAAACAGTCCTCACCTCTCCCTATACGAAGTTCACTTTGTTCACTTATTCATGAGTGGTAGTTCAATGCTAAGGAGTGTTGAGTTTTTTTCATCTCTAGATTCTTGACTTTCTTTCCTCCAGTCAATTTGATCTTGGGTGATTTCACAACCAAATCTAACAACATCTATAAGAATCATACACACAACTTCCATCTCACTCACCTAATAAATAAGAGACAATATATAAAACCATCAAAAGATATTACAAAACCATGAGCTAAAACCAACTAAAAAGTGGTGGCCATCCTTATCTCCAATAATAGATGCCTATAATGTGTTTAAACACATAACACCACATGTAACTCCCCCTTTATAGCTCATTTATGTGTCCAACATGTTTTTATGTCTCCCAGTTCATGAGATCTAACTTTTGGAGGTCATAACTTTTGATCTAGGTGTTCAGTTGACTAACTGTTTGAACTGTTAGAAAGCTCATGAAGTGCTCTATCAAACTACGACCTAGTATGTAGGTTATAACCACTTTTAGGCCCAAAAATGCCTATAATTCCTTCGAAATGGATATTGAAACTTTAAGAAATGAAAACTTTAATATCTTCAATCTAGACATGATCTTACAACAAAACTTTATGAGCATTCATATTTAGTCAATATGAAGCTTTAGGAGTTTTTATAGGGGGAGGTTGATTTTTTTTCTTCCTTAGTTAAAAATTTGTAAAAGAGGAATCAATTTTTTCTTTTGCAATGAATTTGGTAAAAAGAGGGTTTTCTTTCATTTTACAAGTGAGAGGGGGTCGTAATGGGGGTTTAACTTGTAAGAAATTAGCACAAAACTGAATGTGTGAAGGGAATTTGGGATAATATTGTACTTACATTGAATTATGAAGTGTAATGGGGGTTGTACCATCACAACAATGGATCCTCAAGATTATCACCTTATGTGAGTGTGCCTTGGAGCACACCCTTTCTTAGTTTCTTGTACATCTCTACATTCCTTACACACTCTCGATTTTAGTTGATCTACTTATTCTCTTAGCATTAAGAGTGGACTATAATGTGTTATGCTAATGCTTCTTTCAATGAAGTAGTGGAGGAATCTTCTTTTTGAGAGGTCTCATGAACCTTCTATCTTGATCTCTTGTATGGAGGACTATTTTAGTGGACCACCTTTTGAGATTTTTGTACTCCTAATCATAGTACTATATGTATTATCAACTTCAGAGAGTTTGATTGACTTTGTGAACATTGGTTGAGTAGTTTTCATATGTTCACTTGAATGCAGTGTTTTGTATCTCACATCTTGATCCACATTTCTTGGAGATCCATTGATTCCAACAAACACTAGTTCATCATTAGAAAAAATTACAACTTCTACATGCTTAAGGAGTTCTTCATCATCATGTTCCTATCATCAAAGGACATAGTTTTGGAAGGTCTTAAATCCTTCTAATTCTTTTTTTGGAGAGTATTTTGTTTCCACAAAGTTTTCTCCTTTTTTCCTTTTGAGGGAGAATGCATTGTACATGGGTTCCTAACATGGCCTCTAACCGAGACCCATTTCTATCTATTTGCACTTTTGTGATCTCCCCAAGTATCACTTAAAGGGGGGTGTTAGAGTGAATAATTTATCTATTCACTATACTTAAGTGTAGTTAGGTTGATGAGGTTAAACAACATCTTGTCTAACTGAATGTGCAACCTTTTAGGCTTCTTGAGGTTACCAAGTTATTTGGTAAACCTCATGCACATACCTTTTGAGGGTTGTAACACTTTCCATCTCACTTAAAATGTCACTCAACACTTGGCATCAAGGTTGACGATTTAGTCATAGAGGTTTTTGGTTTGCATAGTCCAAATGTTCCTAAAGTTAACACCTATAGGACACTTGTCTACTCATTTGTGCCACATCATGGGGCACTTGACAATCCTGGATTGCCTCTTCCTTGCTTATTTAAGCAAGGTCATTGTCCATTCAAATTAATTCTGGTGAATTAGGGTGATCATTGTGTGCAAGTTTATTTTTGTGGAATCACAAGATTTTTGCTGTTATGATCTTGTTTGGGAATCCTAACATGATATCAAAGCTTGGATTGGAGGTTTATCCAAGCCTAATAGTGAACTAGTTTATTGTATTTAATTTCATCCTACACATCTACTCAGAGCAAGAAGGAATCGACCCCACCCCTGTCAAATTCTGTGTTCTAATCTGTGGTGTGGCATTTAAATCTGTGTTGTGCATCTCAGAAAGGCATGATTTTGTCTATGTTGCATGACGTAATCTTTTGTGGGCTGCACATAAGTTCTGAGGGCGCGAATGATTTCTTGTGTGTAGCAAGATCTAGCTTGCGATCTGCAGACCCACAGGCTGCCCCACTCATAATTTTGTGAGGCACACTTAAATGTGGGTTTGTTTGCGCATGGGTTCGGAGATTGCCATCACAAACAGAGGATTGAAAGCAGCTGGTTTGGCGCTAGTTTGGACCACGCCGTAATTTGGCATTTTGCATTCTGTAGAGGGGCATTGACTGATGATTTGAAGGCGACTCCAAGGGCTCTTATGCAGGCCACGCCTTGCTTGGGCAGGCCGTGAGTGGTTTTGCAAGCCATGATTTCACCTTTCTGACCAATATGGCAACTACTTTTTTGACCTGCGACAACACATTCATGCAATCGATTCTGTGGTCAAGGTGAAATTGACTGGCGTTTGAAATCTGTCGTTTTTGTGTTATCTTTTTTGGCTGCACAGAGGAAGTAGGTGGCCATTTTTTGGCGGGTAGAGAGCACTTAGTAGTTATTATCTATTTTTTGTGTTGTCTTCTTTCATCGACTAGTGTGGAGAGGTGGCATGACAGGCAGCATCGACCTGGTCTTATGCACTTTTAGCCTATCGGCTTCTTAATCACCACGCCCAACCTCACACAAGTTACAGCCAAGCACATCTTGCTCTTTGGCTTGCACAGATACCTTCTATTTATTTGCATCATACTTCATATTCACGCGTTGTGACCTTCTCCTCAGCTCAATATTTGGACGATTTTATCTTCCTGAAGCGGCCTGCATACTTTATGTAGGTGCCAGCCGACAAGAATTCAAGGCTTCTTCAACAAGGAATTCCTTACCGGCTTCTTTATATGTTGCAAGGAATTTTTTGAAGATAAGGAGATATCAACATGTGGATGGTGAATGAGAAGTTGCAGTTTGAGTGTTAAGATCAGCCACACAGCACATTTGGCATGACATCTGCCAGTTAAGGAGTTGTCCCAATATTTTTTTTGCTTTAGTTAAAAATTTGTAGAAGAGAAGACCATTTTTCTTTTACAATCAATTTTACAAAGGGAAAGTGTTTATAGTGAGGTTGAAATCATTTATCTTAGTTTAAAATTTGTAAAAGAGGAGTCTAATTATTTTTGCAATGAATTTGACAAAAAAGGGGGTCATCATAATGAGGGTTTAATTTTCAGCTTGTCATTTTTTGAGGCTTGTAAGCCATATGTCTTCTTAATCCATCTCATGACATAAACTTTGAAGAACTTGTAACAACAAAAAAATCTTGTAAATACACTCATATAAAGTGCCACAACACTGAATGTATGAAGTGAATTTGGGAAATTATTATTACTTACACTGAATTATAAAGTGTAATGGGGGGTTGTACCATCACACAATGGATCCTCAAGATTCTTTCCTCATGTGAGTGTGCCTTGGACCATGTACCCTTTCTCAGTTTCTTGTACATCTCTGCATTCCTTACACACTCTCGATCTTAGTTTGTTTGCTTATTTCTCTTAACATTAAGGAGGGACTATGTTGTGTTATACTAATACTTCTTTCAATGAAGCATAATCTTCTTTTTGGGAGGCCTCATGAACCTTCTATCTTGATCTATCGTATGGGGGATTAATTTAGTGGATTACTTTTTGATATTTTAGTACTCCTAATCACAATACTATCTATATTATTGAATTCACAGAGTTTGATTGAATTTGTATACATTGGTTGAGTAGTGTTCACCAATTCACTCATGCAGTGTTTTATATCTCAAATCTTGATTCACATTTCTAGGAGATTCGTTGGTTTCAACAAACACCAATCCATCATCGACAGAGTTTACAACTTTGGCATGCTTTAGAAGTTCTTCAACATCATCTTCCTATCATCAAGGACATCTTTTCAAAAGGTCTTGAATCCTTCTAATTCTCTTTTTTGGAGAGGAGTTTTGTTCCCATTGAGTTTTCTTTGTTTTCTTTTTTTGTGAGAGACTGCATCGTACATGGGTACTTAACATGGCCTCTAGAGGACCTATTTATATCTATTTTCACTTTTGTGATCTCCCCAAGTATCACTTATGAGGGAGTGCTAGTGTGAATAATTAATCTATTCAATATACTTAATTGTACCTAGGATGATGAGGTTAGACAACTTCTTGTCTAACCAAATGTGCAACCTTTAAGTCTCTTGAGGTTACCAAGTTGTTTGGTTACCTCACGCACATACCTTTTTAAGGTTGGATATCTTTCCATCTCATCTCAAAGGTCACTCAACACTTGGCACACAAGGTTGATGACTTGGTCATAGAGGTTGTTGGTTTGCGCACTCCAAGTGATCCTAAAGTTGACACCTATAGGACACTTATCTACTCATTTGTGCCACTTCTGGGGCACTTGTCAATTCACCTCAAAGGTGGATTGCTTTATCCTTGCCTATATATGCAAGGCTTTGTACTTATTATTATTTGGATCATCTAAATACAATATTGTGCATTGTTCATTTGTGCTTGGATTTTATCTCATAGATCTCCTAATTCTAATAAATTATACATATGAAAGATCTAGAAATCAAGACCAATTTCTGAAAAAAAAATGAGATCAAATAATGAGGATGTGATGATCCAAATTCACAAAAAGAATATACCCAAAAATAGAAAAAGTGTATGAACATACAATTCTCAGAGTAACCTCTCTTATTTATCAAGAACTAGTTCAATTCACTTTTCAAGATCTTTACTCATAATTATCTTGTCTTCACCTTTCTACACCTTTACTTATTTGATTTTTTAAGGTTAAATTTATTTTCCCATTGAAATATGCTTTATAGCAAAATTTTCTTGAAATATACCATCCACTTTATTAGTTAATACTAAATTCCCAATTCATCTATACTTTAAAAAAGAAAGGATAGTTATTCTATTTACTTCTTAACTTCATTAATATATATGCTTCTGGTCATTTGAACCGTGGGCAATATATGAAAGAGAAAGTGAGCAGTAGCATCAAGAAAATCAGGATCCCGTAGCGTGCCAATGCCAGCATTTTCTTAAGGTTTAAATTGATAATACACTCATCCCAGGAATATTTCAGATGCAAGGAAAAAAGAGCTATTTATGAATCAATTCAGTGATAATTTATAAACACCGTTATCTGCCAACATAAGCAAATCATTGTTTTGAAGCCCACAAGTAGCTTCTATATGAAATTTAGGTTAGAAAAATCATTCCCAAGTTCTGGACAGAGGACACCATTGAGTATGAATGGAAAACAACATTTTTTATACTCTCAGATTAACACAAATTCATAACCTGGAAAAGGAAAAGTCCATTAATTCCTGCTTACAGTTAAAATTTATGACTCCCAAAGGGGTTTCCAGAGCTTCTCCACATCATCCACTGTCAAATTATCATTTGTTTGTACCTCATACAAAACATGTTCACCATCCTTATAAGACCCACCTAAGAGAATGGACAGAAGCTCATCCCTCTCCAAACCTCTCTTTACTACCTCTGCTTTTGTGGCTGCCAACTGGGACTCCAGGTCAGCAATTTGCTTCTTTAGTTTCTCAACCTCTGTTACACAGCCATGTACGGGGTCCTTGAGCCTTGCACTTGCTTCATACACCATGTTATTCACTGCATCTGCTCTTTTCTCAGCCTCCATGCCCTGAACCAATACCACATCAAAACCATGAACACAACTTCTAACACTAATGGAAACAAGCGCAATAAACAAATAATTTTGCCAAGGATTGAATTCAATTACTTGCAGAGTCTTGATAACATGGCGGGTTCCAAAAACTCTATGGACTATCTCAAATTTGTGAGAGTCAGTGGATGGAAAGTGAGGAGCCAGCACACAATGCTCTGAACACTTTTTCCGGTGCCTCTTGCAGCTTGCACATCTCGGCATCTTATGATTGTGCAGTGGTAATAATTATGATGGTTCTAGTCTCGCTTCTAGCTCGTCTTAGGTACCCAAGATACGGACTGCTGGACTGCTGGACTGAGTCGCGGGACACCCCTGTTATATAAAAAAAAAATTGATGGCTTCCAAACTGAGAATAATTATGATGGCTTAGAATGGCAGATCTGCGCAGCGCATTAGAGTCTTCTTATGCTGGCAATAAGACATAAGAGTGAAATGATTGCATAAGCAAGAGAGAGCTCATTGTTCATAATGGTTGTAGGCCTGTAAAGAAGACCCAATGGATTAATATAAATATGTTTGAGAAGCTTGGAAGATCTTCCATTTTCTTTTCTGAGAAAGTCTCCCATTTCTTCCTAGACCATTGATTTCTTAATTTTCCACGATGAAGGGAAAAGTAAGGAGTGTGGACCCAATACTTTAACCTCAAATGGAAATCTTCCATTTCGATTTTCAAGATTCCTTCTCGTGGCCTCATTTTCAAATAAGAAGAAAAATAAGGAACATAAAGCCTGGTCAAATATACGTAGTAGTCAGCTATACAAATATATTTGTTATCCCACTAACGTTTACTTCTGGTCAAGAAGTAATTTCTGCGATCATGGCTCGTGAAATGTTTTTGTTGAACAGAAGTCTTTTTCAATTGTTTTAGTAGTTTTAGATTCACACAAGGGGATAGAATTAAAGTGACTGGTTTTTTTATCAAGGATAGTGAAATTCGAGAACAATCGGGCACAATCTTCAATGACCAAATAAATTAACACGATGAACTGAAGTTAGATCTTTTAAAGCACTTTCTTTTTATCAAATCTACAGTTTTATACTATTTTTATACAATTTAAAAAGATTCTTTAGGTAAGGACAATGATTGGTAATGATGGTTGGGAATCTTTTGATGTCATTTCAGACCTCACTAATATATGGGGTTAATCAGATGACTGAGACTCACCTCTTCCAAACTACTCATCTTACTCTTACCATTTAGTGATATGTCTATTTGTTTTTTTCAGGATTTTGTGATTATTAGTTTAATATGATGTAAATTATTGGTAATGATGGTTGGGAATCTTTTGATGTCATTCCAGACCTCGCTAATATATGGGGTTAATCAGATGACTGAGACTCACCTCTTCCAACTACTCATCTTACTCTTACCATTTAGTGATATGTCTATTTGTTTTGTTCAGGATTTTGTGATTATTAGTTTAATATGATGTAAATTATTGGTAATGATGGTTGGGAATCTTTTGATGTCATTCCAGACCTCACTAATATATGGGGTTAATCAGATGACTGAGACTCACCTCTTCCAACTACTCATCTTACTCTTACCATTTAGTGATATGTCTATTTGTTTTGTTCAGGATTTTGTGATTATTAGTTTAATATGATGTAAATTATTGGTAATGATGGTTGGGAATCTTTTGATGTCATTCCAGACCTCGCTAATATATGGGGTTAATCAGATGACTGAGACTCACCTCTTCCAACTACTCATCTTACTCTTACCATTTAGTGATATGTCTATTTGTTTTGTTCACGATTTTGTGATTATTAGTTTAATATGATATATTAAATTTAACTAAAATTAAAAATATTTATTAAATGTTTTGTTTAACTAATTCTTCAATTTAAGTTTTTTTAATAGAATAATAAAAAAAAAACCATTTACTTAAAGACTTCTTTAAGAAATTAACTTCTCTTGAAAATTAAGGAATTCTTAAATAAAAATCATGTACTAACTAGTCTATATTAACATGATAAACTAAATTTAGTTGAAGTCAATGATCTTCTTAAAGTACTTTCTTCTTACCAACTCTATGTTTAAGCATTTTTATAGAATTCAAAAAAATAGTTAAGTGTTTCTTAAGAAATTAGCTCCTTTTAAGTGTTAAGTTATTCTTAAAGAAAATTTGTGTAGTGACTAATCTTTATTAACATGTTCTATTAAATTTAATTAAAGCTTAAAAAAAAATCTTACCAACCCTATGACTTCAGCATTTTTTAGAATTTAAAAAAAATGATTTTTTTAAAGACTTCTTAAGAAATTAGCTCCTTTTAAGAGTTATGTTATTCTCAAATAAAAGCTATGTAGTGACTAGTCTTTATTAACATGATGTATTAGATTTTCCAAAGCACTTTCATTTTACCAATTATATAGCTTAAACACTTTATAATTTTTTATATAAAAATGTTGACATTACAAGAAAAAATCAATATATTTGATTACTTAGCAAGAAAGAAATTATATTTGTTTACATACATAATTATTGAAACCTACTCAAAAATTAAATCTAACAAAATTTTTGTATATCTTAGCTTAATAAGAATTAATTTGTCTGCTTAGTATCATTTTTTTTTTAGAATATGCAATATAATGTGCAAATTCATTTGAGAGAAATTGGACTACATTATCCATCCAATTCTATGAGCTTGCATTTTTTTATAGTTGAAATCCCTATTTAAGGTCCTATTTTTCTTTCAATGTGAAGCTTTATTTTAACATATACATTTTTTTAATGTCATGTTGATCTATTATGACTAGTCTTTATATTCTTAAGTAATTTATATATAACATTAAGATGGTTGTTGATTAGTTTTTGGGCTATTTGACTAGTTAGTGACTTATGTCTTTCTCCAAAGTTAATTCCATCATTTAAATCAATTTCAGACTATCAATGGACTTCACCTTGTCTTTATAGACCCATGCATTTTTTTATGTATTTGTTTGTTAACCAATAATCATGGGTCTTTAAACTTATGTTTTTTTTATCACAATGAAAAGTTAGCTAGTAACCTATTAGTTGGTCCTTAGGCATTATAATTGTTGGGTTTTTTGTCCCCATATATGGATTAATTACCTCACTTTTATAGAGTTATTTAGCTAACTATGTATCACATGTACATTCATCTCAACATAATGGGTGAGTGGTCACCCTATATAATTTTTTTCTCTACCAATGACCCAATATTTAACAAAGTATTATGGGTACAATATAAAAATTCAAATTATTTCATACTCTTGAAATAGTGAGAAAATGAATAAATTAGTACTAGTGATTTAACAAAGCATTAGGCATAATATTATCCAAAGCTACACGTGTCAATTTCTTTTGGGTGAGATTATCTTTATAAATAATGTAAAGTTGTCTAATGTGTTGGTAGATTTCAAAAGGATTTAAATTCAATTTTTTTAATTTTAAAAAATACACATAAGGACGTAGGCCTTTGTTAGCCATAATTGAGTGCAAGGAGTAATGGCTAAGCCTATTGACCATGGTAATGCAAACAAAGGGTTAATCACCAACTAACGTCCATGTGTGGCTATACTTTCATGCTAGTTGTTGTGCCCTTGTGTTGTCAACAAAGTAACAAGGGATACATGGGTTTGTGGACCTTATACCACCCCTTAGAAAATTATATTTCATAACTTTTTAATTATTGATTTTTAATTTATTTTTTAATTTGATAAATTATATGAACTAGGACTATCTAATCATAAAACTAACTATAAGGGGGACAATTTTTCTTCCTTCAAGCCTTGGTGGCCAAAATATAGCAAATTTAATGTATATTTTCATTTCTTGGGCATATTATATCTAATGGCGAGGATTATTTTATTCCAAGAGGTCATCTATACGACTTCCTCCATATAACCCTCATGGAACACCCAAAAACTATATTTTAACAAAACATTTCAAACCCAAAATCTACAATTCTCACAACCTACACAATACACCTTTATACCTTGAAATTTCTAAAATATCTCTAGCATTTCTATGGATTTAATTCTGTATCAAATATAATCAAATAAGGTTTAAATAAATAGGGACATCTTATCTCCCTTAACAAAATCCATATCTCTAATACCTATTGTTAGGAAATTATCAGGTTTATCAAATTATTTCTTACATAACCCTATGAGAGAAAATCATGTATAAAATTTTATAGAAAAAATATAATGTAATGATCAAAGTTGTGTCACAATATGGGTTGATGCAAGAAGTTAGGTCCATAAAAAGCTCAAAAAGTGGAAGTGTTTTTGTTGTTTTTAGAATATGTCACACTTGGACTAAAAATTTGACACACTTACACAATGAATCTTAAAAAAAGTCAGTAATATGAATTTTTTAATTTTTAATCCAATTTCCAAATATGTAATTTATTCAAATATCTAGATGATAGAAATTGAATTTTGAAAGGGATGTATAAAAAACACTTTTTAATTTAATTTTTTTTTATACGGACACCACTTTTTGACCCAAATTAAAGTATTTTTGCTAATTCCTTTTGGGGAAAGATAGTTAACAACATGAAGATTGATGAGGATATTTTTTTGTAATTTCTTTTATTGAATTTGTATTGACCGTAAGTGTTGTTTTTAAAAATCAATGTGTACGGACAACATAATTGGACCTCAGTTAAACATTTTTTGAATCTTTTTTTTTTTTCATTGTGTAGAGAATTATCTGAAGATTGATGCCATATAATTTTTTTACAAAAAAGTTAACCAAAAAAAAGTTATTAGAAAATAAAAAAGTCTGATATTTCAAGTTTATGGACTAGTTTTCTTAGAAATTAATTAAAAAATAACAAATATAATCTAATCTTTAAAAAAATTATATATTTGGAAACTAGAAATCATGTTCTCTAATGGATTTTAATTTCATAGATTGATTCAAAAAAATTCCATCAATCATATTGTCAAAGTTGAACATTTCTCTTGAACTTGCCTTAGTTTTTTAGTTGCAGGTTAAAGGCTAAGGGTCAGCTTGTGAAGCCTTTCTCGAGCCTAAAAATGAGGCAGCATGTGGGTTGGGGATTCAAAATTTTAAAAATGCGTACATGTTACAAAATGCATACACATTCTTTATTTGTTTGATTATTTAAAAAATTAAACTTTTTAGAAATGCATGTGTTTTAAAATGTGAACATGTTTTTCATTACAAAATGCATACGCATTTTAAAATGCGTACACATTTTGCATTACAAAATTTTCACACATTTCTAAAAGGTATTTAATTTTATAAATAAATGGCTCATATGTGTTATAAAACGTGTACGTGTTTTGTAGTGCATACACATTTTTTTAGGCTCGGATATCTGAAACATAACACACATTTTTCTAATAACACATACATGTTTCCTGTTAGATTTTTTTTGTCTGAAACTTCCCCTCTTCTTGGACCCAACTTATTTCTTTTACCCATAATACACAAGATATACCCTAGGAAAACCATCATGAGGTAAAATCCCAACCTCCAAAAGTATCCACAATGAATGTATTATTAATCAATGAAATATTGTAATATACTTAAAATTCCTCCATGCACATTTCTAAAATATCAAGCTCTTCTAATACACCCTACACGTGTCTAAACATAAGGTGTAACCATGTAACCACATATTACATGCCATGATTCAAATATGCACTCTACAGTAGAGCTTAATATAAATAGTCGATTTAACCCAACCACTAAACTTATTCTTATTTTTACATATTCAATCTCACACATATATAATTATGGTATTGGAAAAACCATGTGTCTCAAAATCATTAGAGTATAAAATAAGTGACCCCAATGTTTAATTTTTGGTACTAATTTCTCCTAATATTAATCATTTTTCCAATGTTCAACCCATAGATAAAATATATAACCAATATCACATAGAATGTTACAAGTGGACCCAAATATATATTTAATGTAGATAAACACATCTCCAAAGATGCACCATAAAATATTATTTATATTACATAATTATTTAATATTTATTTCTTTTGAAATGTGTACAATACCATTTTTCCTAACAAGATGGAGGGATAAAGAGATGGATAAATAGGGAGAGGTAGAAAGATAAAAATAGAGAGAAAGATAGAGAGAGTTAGAGGGAGGGAGATTGAGGGGGGGGATAGGGAGAGTAAGGTCAAGAGATATAGAAAGAGGAAGAGAGGGAAGGGGAGAGGGGGAGAGAAAAGGGATAGAGTAGAGGGAGAGTGGGAGAGGTAGGGAGAGAGGAAGGGGGAGAAAGAGCTAGATCAATAAAGAGATAGAGAGAATGAGAGATAGAAATAAGGATCCTCGAGAGAGATAAATACATGGAGATAGAGAGGGAGTGAGAGATAAAAAGAGGGATAAAGAGATGCAGAGAGAGGGAGAGGGATAGGGAGCTATAGATAGAGATAGAGGAGAGAGAGATAGAAAAAGAGATAAATAGAGATATAGATAGCTCGGTAGAGGAGATAGAGAGGTAGAGATAATGCGATAAAGAGAGGGAGAGATAATAAGAAAAAATAAATAGGGATAGACGTAGAGAGTGGGGAGTGATAGAGATAGATATATAGGGATATATGGAAATGAAAGATCAATAAGTAGATAAATAGATAGATGAATATATGGATAGATGGATAGATGGATGGATGAATGGATGAATGGATAGATGGATGGATGGATTGATGGATGGATGGATGGATGAATCGATGGATGGATAGAGAAAGAAATAGGAAGATATATATATGGATTTTGATAGAGATATATAGAGTTAGAGGGATAAATAGAGAGAGAGAGAGAGGGAAAAATAGAGACAGAGAGAGAGGGATGGATAGAGAGATAAAGAGGGAGAGAGACAAAGAGAGGTAAATATAGAGATAGGGAGAATGATATAGAGAAATATAGAGGGAAAGAGTGAGGTGGCTGAAAGAGAGATGGAGAGAGGAAAAGATAGAGGAGGGGGAGATATAAACAAATAGAGATATTGATAGGAAAATAGAGACCGAGAGGAGTGAGAGAGAGTGGGGAGAGAGAGATAGATAGAGGGAGGGGGAAAGAGAGAGAGGGAGAGGATAGAGGTATAGATAGAGAGGATAAGTAGAGGGAGAAAGGGAGAGGGAGAGACAAAGAGAGGGGGAGATAGAGATATATAATGTGTGAGGGACAAAGAGAGGGAGATGAAAAGAGATAGAGGGAGACATAGAGAGAGACTTTTAGAGAGGGAGAGATCAAGACATAGAGATAAAGAGATGGGGATTTATGTTTAAACAATTTACATGTGACTTCATTATACTTGAATCATGTTTATATAAATATTTTATTATACCAATGGAAAAAAATTGGCCATAAAATTATTATATTGTCACATATTGTACATTTCTTCTTTATAAAATAAATTTTAATACTTACTTCCTTATTAAAAACTTTTACTTCACTTATTCATGATTATAACTTGGTGTATCCTTCTTTTTATAAAGAGTGGTAGTGGTGCACATATTTTTAATGATACTTATATTTTAACATATTTTTCTTGTAAAATTCACCTACTAATGATGATGTTGTAGGAGATGGCAGCTCCTTCCCATGATCCTCAACCTGCAAAAACAAACCACCCTCACACATACATGAGAGAAGCACAAAGACTATTATGCCAAATATCAAGATGATATTTAGAAATTGAGATGATAAAATACACAGTGTACATGCCTTTTAAAGGCGTGAGAAATGAGACAGGTGAAAAAATACTTGATATGAGAAAACTACCTAAGTAATTATCCCTAAGTTAAAACTTAACACTAACACCCCCATTAAGTGCAAACTTATGGAGATTATTATGTAAGATGGGTCCTAGCTACAAGGCCATGTTAGGTATGCATGCACAACTACTATGTGATATAATCTCTCACAACCGGAGTAAAAGAAAAAAACCATGTGGGAGAAAAATCCTCTCCAAAAGAGAAAAAAAAGGATGAAAAAAGATGAAAAAAGATGAAAAAGTGAAAGGAGGAGGACATCACAAGACACCCTAAGGACAAATATCATCACTATCTCAACAAATGCAAAAGGAGAGAGACTATGTAGCCCATCCATAGAAAAGAGTATAAATGTTGAAGATACCCTCCATGATGAAGAAACTCCTGTGTTGATCCTGGAATTTTGAAGAATATGTCATGTTTGAAAACAACATGCCTCCATTTAGGGAGAAACAACCATTGATGCAAGAGAAAATCCAAATCTGAAACAAGAAAAGGGAGAGGAAGACTCAACATGAAAGATGTCTATGAAAATTGTCCTAGTGCCTCCATGTAAAAAAAGTGACATCATGATTAGGTGCAACCTTAACTGAAGAAGGTGGATCAACAAGACCATGTGGAAACTCTAAAGCAATAATCTCCAAAGACACAAATGGTGTGAAAACAATGTAGATATTGTCATAAAAAATAATGTATCCCTCTACATTTTCACTCTACATCATCCTCTCACTAAAGTAGGGGCTAGATGTGTCACAAACAAATGTATCCCTTGACATTTTCTCACTTTATATGGGAATAATTAACAACAAATTGGACTTATTAGGGCCTTGATTTAGTGTTGTGAGGTGTTTTACACACCCACATTAGGTCTTGAGCCCTTGCAAACTAAATAAAATGTATCTAACAATGTTTTGTAAAGGTGTTGTAAAGTGTTGTAAAATAATTTCACACTTTTCTAGACTTTTATTAACTATCTAAGTCTAATGGACCTATTTTCCCCTTAGTTCAACATTGTAAAATATATTTAATGGCATTATCACATTAATTTAGAAGGCTTTCAAATTAAACCTAATTCTAATCTAGTGTTGTAATGTGTTTTACACATTCACATTGGATGTTGCGCCTTTCTAGGCTTTGTGGACCTCATTTTAATGTTGTAAAGTGTATTTAATCACACCTTCACATTGAAATTTGTGTCCCTATCCCTAATTACCCTTTTCATCATCATTAATATGCCCCAATGACCCCATATTGTGCATCCCGAGGCTTAATTTGATCAAGGACCCAACTATATCAACATAAAAACTAAAATTCTTCACTCCCCGATAATCCAGCTAGAAAAGGAGCCCCTATGGGACCAAGTCACCCCTCTAGAAAAATTAGTCCCATCCAAGTGGGACTAAGTCACCCAGCTTGGTGACTTAGTCCCATTTGGGCTATTTTTGAGGTTCAAGTAGGAAAAATTGGATTTTAACTTTATTTTTCCTTCATGTCGGCCTTGGGGATCAAATTAACAAGAATTTTAGGAGGATTTACTAAATAAACAATCCTTTAAACCATAATTCATAACTCATTAATTATTCATTCATCATTCATCATCTCTCTCAAGTCAAACAAGCTAGGGTTTCAACATTCTAAGTCATCATGATAGCTTTCTAAGGCATTCAAGGGAAAATTCTTCATTGATTGCTACAAAAATTCAAGATATATTATCATGGAAAGTATTTAACTCTATTATTTCATGTTTCATTACATTATCTCTTAATTTTTGTTTAATTACCTAAAAGGGGGTTTGACCAAGGCAAACCCCCATGCCTTAACATTCAACATTTCTCTCTCTTTTCTTGTGTGTTTGCAGATTTAGGTACATTGAAGGATAAGTGGAAAACTTGTTGAATACATCTCCTTGTTGGCTAGCTCAAGATATCCATAAAAGGTCACTTTCAGGCTTGAATTTGAGAGTTTCAGAACCAGATACTTGGAGGAACAGAAAGTGCAGATCGAGGGCTTCCATTTCCACTTTTGGATTTTTAGAAAAGCCAAAGTGGACTAAGTCGCCATCAATGGAAACTTAGTCCTACTACACATTTTTTCTAGAAGTTTCTATATATTTGGATACCCATTTGGCTGAAATGGGCTTCAATGCAATTTTCCAGATGTGGGTCTAAGTCACCCAAAATGACGTAAGTGTCCCAGTAGGTCAAAATTTCAGGATTAGTAGCATTTTTAGTCTTCATTCTAGTTTGTAACACATTTCCAAGAATGCCTCTTTAGTTCTATAGTTTTTTTGTTTTGTTTCATGGTCATTTCTAGGTCATTCAATGTATGTTTGCATATCACAATGTGTTTTCGAACACTTTACTTTTCCTTAGTTTTCATTCATTAGTCAACATCTTTTATCAATTCTTTGAATCTAGGACATTCTATTTAGACATATTTCAATCATATTTTCATTAGTCTTGAATGAACCACTAAGTTTTTTTGGGATACCTTTCTCCTTTTAGGTGCGAAACCCTAGAAGTGCAAGAGAGAAGCCCATACAAAAATTTGTGGTACAAAAATATTCTTTGAGAAACATTATAAAAGTGAGAATATTGGGTTGTGAAAATAATCAAAGGTTTCAGAACACATGATTTAAAATGTGAAAAAAATATGAAATAAGAAATTTAAAGTTTTGAAGTTTACAAAGAAGGTTGTGTAAGATCAAGAAACATGCTCACAAAAATATAGTGAACCATAGTACAAATGTGGTGGTGTAGAATATTTTTTTGATGGAAAAATGGATAAAATTATATGAATGAAAAGAAACTACACACAATTATAAAATTCAGATTTTCAAACAGCCATAGCTATAAATAAAACCAAGAAATGAAAATTTTGGGGATGATTTTGAAAATTCCACCAAACTAATAAATCATTCCAATCCAAGAACAAAATAAATTTCATATTCCCAATGGGTAAGTGCACCAAGATGGTTCCAAAAAAGGGGGCTTAAGTGGCCACATTTTTTTGAAATAAGGAAATACTAACCTTGGACATGAAATTGAGGATAGGTACACTCAAAATTTTGAGATGGAACAAAAACAACGATCGAAGTGCTCCAAGTCTACTTTCTAAAATACTAAATTTATTTTGAAAATGGTTGAGATTAAGGGGTTCAAAAGAGGGATGTACACAAATTGGTGTTTTTTTCAGAAAAACATAACATAGCAACTCTTGTACGACCCTAGCACCATGAACTTTTTGTAGTATTTTTAAAATCACTATGGTCAGAAGTTACCTAATAGTATGTAGTTGATGCATGATTTTTCTAATAATTTTTTAATGAATATGGGTATGTGTAGGATCATGATGGGCCAAAAAGTGGCGATATTATGGGTATGTGTAGGGTATGTGGCTGACGACTTTTTTTGTTGTTGCAAAATTGATGAAATGAAAAGGGTTTTTAAAGGATATTTTCAGCTTTCCACCAATATAAATTATGCTTTACTTTGAATTTAATAAATAATTATATTCATTTTCTATTTGAATTATGACTAAAGTCCTGATTGATAGGCTGATTGAAAAACATCTATAGCTTTCAAACGGTATCACATTTTTTGAATATGAAATATGTGTCACATTCTATGCTTTGCATACTATAGGATTAAAAAAAGAAAAAAAAAATCATGAAGTTTTGACCAAGTTAAGGTGGTCGGACATATGAGTTTTTTATATTTTTTAAAAGTTGTACTAAAAAATTCATAATAAATTATTTACTTGGAAAAAAATTACAAAAAAATATGCATCACATCCGGACATGAGTCCTCTACTTATATTTAAAATCTTATAAAAAATATTATCATCTTATTGTGGTTAGGGTGGTCAGACAGACACCTACTTATTTTTTCCCTAAAATTTAAGTACTACTCCATTGAAATTTCAAATTTTCCCCAAATAGATTTTTTTTCTCTTTAAATAAACCTAGTAGTTCAGAAACTACATTCAATTTTATATAGATTCTATTCTTACATATTTTTGAAATAATATAGATAACTTATTCAATTTTTTACGTCAAGTTGCCTATATCTGATTTTTTTGAATTTTTTTCCACTTAAAGGCCTATTTTTTCCATGATGATCCTACACATACCCATATTTGATTTTTTACTAATTTTCTAAGTAGGCACTTCTTGAAAAGTAGAATTTTGGCCATGCCCCCCCTACAAATTTTGGAAAGTAATTGCTTTTTAAAAAAAAAAAATTGTAGAATGGAGTCTAGTTTCTAAAAATGTAATTTATTTAAAATTTTGATGAACGATTTATTTATAATGAAAAAACACCAAACACTGTTTTTTGGCAAAAAAGAGACATACAAACAAAATAAATTATGGATGAAAGGCTTAACATTGTCAAAAAGTGAAAAAAATTACATCATTGAATAGCTAAGAGAGAACATAACATTACCCATGTGTTTGATTTTGTCGATATTGAACCAGATGCAATCCTGATAGTGAGCACGAACCCAATTATGTGAAAAATTGTAGAATTTGAAAAAACATGTCTCTAGTCATTGGGAATGCCCTCCAAGCCTTTGGGTTAGTATTCCAAGGAAAATACCAATCCTAAGGCTTGGGGATTCCCAAAGAAAAATATAATGCAAGCGTGTTATAATGCGCTCACATTATATCTTAGTTTTGACATGGTTTTTTGCTTCTTCGGGAAACATGTTAAGCAAGACATAATGTGAGTGTGTTATAACGCACTCGCGTTATATCTTAGTTTTCACATGTTTTTTTGCTTCTCTGGGAAACATGTCAAGCTATTGAATGTATGTTGATATGGGTGATCCCACAATAGTGGTTTACAATTTTTGGCCAAACTAGACACTGACTTTTTTTTTTTAACTAAATCTTCACATTCAAGCACCTATAGTGGTTAAACCGTGAGGAATTTGAAGATGATGCAAACTAAAGTCTTGTCACATTTTATCTGTAGATTCTAAAAATATTTTTTTCAAGATTTTTGGAATCAGATTGTACTTCTTTTTCCATCTCCCACGAAAATTAGTTTTTTTCAAAAAACAACATTTTTCAAAAGTGATGCACACCGAATAACGCATAAATTTTTTTCCTTGAAAGATAAAATTATAATTCTTTCAAATTTAGATTTGTAACTCCGATATCTAGTGCTTCCACTTGGTTAGATAGTTTAATATTGAATATTTTTTCTTTAATCAAGTTTCAAAGTCAAATCAATTACAATTCAGACATAACGTGACCATATAATGCATAACTTTTACTGTATGTATCGAAATTCATTTTTTTTTTATTTGGATCAAGGACTCCAATATCTAGTGCACTCATATTTTTAAATTTTCTTTTTGATAATCTTCTATTTTTCCACGTGTGTAGAACAAAGAGTTTTATTTTCGGTGAAAAACCTATATTTAAGAAAACTTAAAAAACAAATAGATAATATAATTGAAACATATTAAAATTATATTTGTTGGATCACTCGTTTTGAGGGCAACCTGATACCAGTTGGATTTTTGAGATCTCCTCCATTTTCATTCTCAAATCAAGCTTCGAAGTGCAAAATTATGAGCAATTTTGGTGCCTGAGAGGATATGGGTGAAAATAAGTGGGTTCAGTCGAACAAAAAAATCATATTCGGTCGAATTGGGGTTCGATCCAACCATGGTTTAACCGAACCCATTTAAAATACAATTAAAAAATAGATTTGAATGGGGTTCAGTCAAACATTCTAAACATGTTCAGTCGAACCCCCTCTATTAAAAATTAAATTTTAATATTAATATAAATATAAATGATATTCGTTTTAAATTATGACTTGAGAGAGAGATATGGAGGGAGTGGGAGAGAAAGGGAGAGTGGGGGTAGGAGGGAGATACTTGAGAGAGAGAGGGGGGAGTGGGAGAGAGATAAAGGGTAGGGGGTATAAGGGTTTAGGG